>JABEZY010271211.1:0-12006 GCA_013467495.1 Gossypium gossypioides | reverse complement strand
CACAACCTCTTCTCCTTCCCTTTCTCCTTTCCTTTCCTTTTTCTATTTTTTCCTTCCCCTTCTCCTCTCTCTATTTTGCTTCTCTTTTTTCTTTCTTTCTTTTTTCCCTTCCTTCCCTTCCCGCTCTCTTCTTCTTCTTATTCTTTTCTTCTATTTTTTTTCCTTTCATCCGGCCAAAATGGGGACATTGGAGACCTTATAATAGTCCCAAAACACAATTCACGGGCATAGTCCCATCCTATCGCTGCCACCGCTGTAAGGATTTGCTGCTGGCAGGGGGTGTGCTGCCTATGAGGTTGGCTTCACCACCCTAATGCTGCCTATGAGTCGGGTATGACCAAGGGGTGTGCCACCTACCTACTGGGCATCACCAGTGGTCCTGTTACTTCAATGACAGCGGGTCGTTAGCGGGTTGAGTTTTGGTCGTATACGGGTCATAATTGACCAGTATTTATTTGGTGTCGCCTATTTAGATGGCATTTCCCTTTTTTTTAATTTTTTTAAGTCAACTGTAACAGAATATTTTTGGGTGATGCCGCCTATGCACCACCTTCCACTTGATGAATGTACCATTTCGGTACATAATCCCCCAAACATACCATTTTCATATTTTATTTTTATTTTTATAATATTCAAGTAAAAAAGCCCCCAAACCTCTTTATGCCTTCGGCTTGCACATCATTTTCCATTCACACTAATGAATTTTTTGTTTTAGAATTCCTTCACCAGGAATTACTAATAATGATTTTCAATTCACGACATAAAGTAACACGCAACAAAAAGCCTTGCATTGTATAAATTGGAATAGCTTGCAAAATTGATTTAATGAAAATTTCTTTACCTCTAAGTGACAAATGGCCTTTATGAGCCTATCTTTAAAACTTGAAAAAACCTCCTTTCGCCTACCAACCATAGTCGATAAATCAAGATATTTTTCTAGATTACAAGAAATTCTCACACCAAGCACCTCCTCAATGTGTCCCCTTATTCTACTTGGCACATTACTACTAAGAAAATTAGAGACTTCTTAATACTACTTAACTTATTCGAAACCCTTTCATATTCAATCACAACTGATTTAATAACATTTCCACCACCCAGACTTGCCCCCCAAACAAGACACTTTCATCTGCAAAAAACAAATGAATTAAAAATAATCCGCTTCGGCCCACCCTTACGCCCTTAATGGCTCCCTCAGCCTTCACCCTTCTAAGGAGAGTAGAAAAACCTTTTGTGCAAATCATAAATAAAGACGGGCTTAGTAGATCTCCTTGTCTTAATCCTTGAGAAGGCTTGAACTCCACTCCTTGAACCTCGTTTAATAGGACTGAGTATTTAACCATTCTAACACACCTCATCACCAGTGACACATATTCCTCACAGAACCCCATACAACGCATCACTTTTTCTATGAAATTTTATTCCATCCTATCATAGGCTCTACATATATCCAATTTTAGTGCAAAGTGGCCTCGTGGTCCATCTCGTTTTTGTTTGAGTGAATGCAATACCTCATAAGTGATAAATGCATTATCTGCTATTTGTCACTCTGAACAAATGCCGTTTGTGCTTCATTAATACAATTGTCCAACACAGTTCTAAATCTATTAACCATAACTTTAGAAATAAACTTATAAACCACATTACATACACTGATCGGCCTGAATTGTGACATACTATTCGTGTCATTCACTTTTGGGATAAGCACAATACTAGTACTATTGATATCCTCTACCTCCTTCCTCCCATTCAGAACTTTTAAACAATACTGAGATATCTCCTCTCCCACAATGTGCCAGTATTTTTTATAGAAAAAGGTAAGCTAACCATCCATACCTGATGCATTTAATTGTGCCATGCTTTTTACAGCTTCCACAACTTTTTCTACTCGATAATTTGCAATAAGCTCATTATTTATGCCCCACGTAATACATATCGGTATCCTAGAAAACACATTGTCACAACACATTGTTTGTGATGCTGTAAACATCTCTATAAAATAATCACTTATTGCTTTTGCCATCTCCTCCTCCCCTTCTAGCCACTCTCTACCGACCCTTTAAACTTCCTCACTGTATTCTTCTTTTTTTCGTTGATTTGCTAGGTTATGCAAAAAAAAAAAGAGACATATTTCTATCCCCCAAACAGAAGCCAGTTTTCCCTTCCTCGTTGTTCCCAAAACAACTCATCTTTATCAGCTTCCAAATTCAGAGCCAACTTAACCTCTTTCAATTCTGCTAAAATCTTATCATTAGGGTCATCCAAACTTAGACCTGCCATTCTTAAATTCAACGCTGTTGTCGTGCATTTTTTACTAGATGAGATACGCCCCATCTCATTCTTAAGAACCTTCCTTAGCGTTCCAAACCTTGTAGGCACATCATCAGTATTTGCCTCTCAAAAACCTCTTACTTGATGCTTGCGACAGTCTTCCAAATCCAGTTCGCCTTAAATTTGAAACCCCCTTTTCCCTGTACCATATTTCTGTTACTAGCGGTTCTCAAATCAACCAAGATCGGACAGTGATTCGAAAAAACGTGAGGTAAGTGCTTGGAAAAATTCCCACCAAGCCAAATTAGAAATCCCTCTATCAATTCTTTCTCGAATATTATTCTTCGCTAAATGACCCTTTTCCCATATGTACCATCTCCCTGAAAACCTTATATCACTAAGATCACATTCTTCCAAAACCTCCCTAAAACGAGCCATATTTTGTTCATTCCTTAGCCGACCCCCTTTTTTTAATTGATAACATAATTATATTAAAATCTCTAACTACTAACCATGGCAACTCTTAAAAACTCCATAATCTCCTTAGTAAATCCCATGACTCCCCTCTTTTCTATTCCTTCGGTGCTCTGTAAAACCTTGTAAGCCTCAAAATCGACATTCCTTCTTTTTTTTAAACTTCCCTTTAATACAACTAGATGAAAAACTCCTCAATTGCACCACATACTCATCCCTCCACCCCAACGACAAACCTTAAGCTCTCACATCTATTCCATTAACAAATCCACACTTAAGACGAACACGCTCTATCGTCATTTCACTCAATTTTGTCTCAATTAGAAATAAAATCTGGGGCTACCCATGCCTTACCTTGTTCCTGAGACGATTGACCGCCCGTAAATACCCCAATCCACGAACGTTTCAACTTAAAATTTTCATTGCTTCTGACCGAATTGCTAACCAGCGATCACCGATATCTCATTAGTCTCATTCAAAGAACCAATAGAACCAGAATCAATTGCTTTCCCTCCCAAGATTCGTTGTCGCTTCTTCCCACCACATTGCTCAATAGGGCTATCCTCAGAGCTAGATATCATTTGCCTCTGTCTCTAATCCCATTGTTCAGTCACAACTCCCTCTTTACCCTCATTACACCTATCCACATCCATGCCATGCGGAATACCACCCCATTGCGAACCAATTGAAACTTCCTTCCTGAGCTACCTACTTCCCACCAAAACCTCCCTTCGCGACTATGCCCTTAACGATACATCCCAACCGAACTCAACATCCCAAACTCCTATTGTAATCTTTATCGGGCAAAAACCCTCACCATGGCCTAACTTTCCGCACAAAGTAGCGTTAATCTCTCATACTGAAAATAGGAATATCCCTTTCTATTTAGTCCCAAAGCCAATTTCTTCTTCCGCTTCAAAAGAATTCTCACATCAATTTTAAGTCTAATTTGTATATACCTCTTTATCCCCTTTGTCACCAGAGTAGCATCGTACTGAACAAACTATCTAATAAAATTCCCAAACTGTCGTGTCAAACCCTTAGAGGTGACCTCCACTGGCAAATTATGAACTTGGACTAAAAAATTCGTAAAAACCAAAAAACCTTGCAACGGATCTTCCCCTCTATTCAATCGATGAAAGACAATAAGATGTCTGTTAAAAGACCGAGGCATACCATCTATTACCCTTTTTATGTCTACCTCATAGTAAAATCGAAATAAGTACCTTTTCTCACCAATATCCGTGATTGAAACTCCTTCCAACAGATGCCATAAATCAGCCAGAGTTCTTTTTAGAAAAGGAAAGTACACCACATAATCAGTTAATGCTTTCCCCACTAGACAGAACCAATAGTCTTCTTCAGTCCCATCTGAATCTTTACCAAACTAAATCGGTTCCTCCTCATCCACTAGATTCAGATTTGCTAAATCAACCTCCATCACCATTGATCACACCACCAAACCAAATCAAACTACTTGAAACCTTAAATTTCAGAGAAAAGAGACATACTCCACTAGCAGATGAAAGAAAGACATGTTACGAAAAAATAGAAAGCCGTATTAAGGGAAAATTGAACATAGCTTGTATTAACATTTTAACTATTAAAGGTTTAAAAAGTCCCCAATTAAAAAAATAAAAAATCAATTAAACCTTTAAAAATGTTCACACAATTAAACTTTACACATAATTAATTTCTCTCGTTGATGGAAATTGTCATTGACTTATTTAATCGTTAATGGTTAATGGTGAATGATATGGCACACTATAAAAACATCAACACTTGACCTTGCAATACACATGGCTTGATGGCTATTGGCAAAAAATTCAAATTTCAAAAGTTTTTAATTAATGAGAATAAAAAAGTACAGCAAACAATTAAATAAAAGTTGAATTAAAAGAACAACAACTAATACTGCAGAAAAAGAGAATGGAAACCCAAAAGCAATAATCAAACTAATGCTAATTCCCAAAAGAATAGTGAACCCTAAATTGGATCCTCTGAAATATTCCATCATACTGCTAAGATTGAATCCATTTTGTTGTTCG
This sequence comes from Gossypium gossypioides, assembly GCA_013467495.1. Classification (NCBI taxonomy): domain Eukaryota; kingdom Viridiplantae; phylum Streptophyta; class Magnoliopsida; order Malvales; family Malvaceae; genus Gossypium; species Gossypium gossypioides. The sequence goes on along the minus strand of JABEZY010271211.1, from coordinate 7,213 downwards.
AAAGAGTAGAAATATTTCTTTTTTTATCGAAGGTCGAAAAGGTGAATCCAGCATTAGCTTACGGAAAACCTTGAAGGATATTGAGAAATCAAATTGGGTTAACACTTACTTTCACCATTTCGAAGGCCAAGAACAATAACTAAAGAGGCATATTTTTGAAACCCAAAAATGAAAATCGATCCTAGTAAACCTTTTTGGTTACTTTTCTATCGAAGGTACATATGGTTGTGGAAGTTTATGATCAACGAGTTATGTTTTCAAAACCCCCCAAACAAATGGTTAAATCGGAAAAATGTGAAATGATTCTGGAAAACACAATATAACTGGTTGTTGAAAGAGACAAATGCTTTCAAATAGGACCATATATTTTCAAAAATTAACATGGACCCATTTGGGTTTTTTCTTATTCTACCATCCAACTCTATATTATTTATTTAAGGTTTTGGTTAGATTGGTGTCACCTCAATTCAATTATCAATTCGATTAGAAGAATTATAAAAGTATCAATTTGTAATTAAAATAAGTTATATTATTCAAGTTTTTTATTAAAAGATTTATAAAAACCGGTTGAGTCTTAGCTCGGTTAGTATCGACATTTAGTGTAGGAGAATGTGGATTTGAGCACGTTGAACCCGAACCAATTACATTAATAAAATCTTTAATTTACTACCTAGCAAAACTTTTATTTTAATACTTTTACACATTTTAATTTTATTATGCACAGTTTATTACTTCCATTAACTATATATCTATATCATATATATTTCATGTGTTATTATTATAAATCAATTTCAAGTTATATATTTTGTACAATTTATATATTGTTAAATATTTTTACGATTTTTAATAAAATTGTTCTGATCAACACCTGATCAATACTTAGCGAATACAGTCATTACCCAATCCACATCATCGACCATGTCAACGGTGAATGAGGGCATCGTTTTCTAGCACAGTTATTAATAAAGACCAAAAAAGTGAGACAAAAAATTTAATGGGCTGATAAAAGAAAGGGATATAATTCAATGAGAAAAAATGAATAAAACCTTAAAATAACTAAAACAAGACTCACTAATAAAAAATGCAAGTTTCTTATTTTAACGAGCCCAATCCATTTAAAAAAATATATCTAACAGTCCATACAAATATAAATTTTATGTTAATAGTAGATAAATAATAATTTTATTATTAGTTTTTATTACACTCAATTTGATACGCATTCAACTCTTACATAAAACTAACTCTTTATTGTCACCTAACCTTTGTATTATTGCAGTCATTCTAAATAAATATATATCTATAAAATAAAAAGATACGCAAAATGATAACTTAAACTACATAATACTGCAATAAAATATTTTCTTTTTGTTCTTTCTTTTTTTGTTTAGAATATAAAGAGAGAAAAAAAAGAGGAAGTTACAAGAAAACAATGTCATTTATTAAAGAAAGACAACCAATAAATTATGACAAACTATTTTTAATAGTCAATAATGTAGGAACATGTATTTGATATCAACTTAAACTAACAGTTAAAAGAAAATTTTCTTTTTTCTTTTTCCTCCCAACTGTTTACTTTTTCCCTCTTGATTTGCTTAACATTGGTGTCAATCTATAGGATTGTTATTGTTCGTCTTTTTCTTCCTTCCACTAATTCTCTCCTTTTTTATCCTTATTTACTCAATGTACTTTTTCTCTTTTCAGTTTTCAGATCTATTTTGTAGGTATTTTTATTGTCTTCATAAGTTGTGATAGACAAATAACGATGCTTGCCATCGTTGAAACTTCACTCGCCACTAGCAATTTCTTTTGGAAAGTGAGTGGCTCTTTGTCAACTTCTTAATTTATTTATGTTTTGATAGTATTTTATAATAGTAAATGATTTCACGAGTCAGTTTGGACCTGTGTTGTCTTCTCTGTTCTCGTCTAACTTGAACCATTTCTCTCTTTTGTACATCTCAATTGCAAAAGCCCACCACTTTTACCCTATTGGAACTTGCCTCGATTGAGATCCCTATTGATCCTCACAAATAGGCTTTAGCACACCCACATTGAACATTGGGTTAACTTTGAGTATTATCGCTAACTCTGGTTTGTAAGCCCCTCGACTTACCTGCTTCAAAACTCTAAAAGGGACCCTATGTCTTTCCGAAGCCAATGGTAAGTAATAATGTAAAACATTAGGAAAGTGTTTGAGATGTACCTCGCTCATAGCATTTACCCGATTTAATAGCCCAGTTTCCATCACTACTTTCCCACAAAGTCTGTGTTGGAAAAAATATGGTTCAAAAATGGTTTTCTTGTATAGCGGAAAATTAAAATTTTGAAAATCAAGTCGATTTTTGATACTTATAGCAATAAAACCTTTACCGAATTTGCACCCATATTTTTTACTAGACAGATCCTTGTCGTACCGACTTTCAATCGAGTGGCCTTCTCTGCTATTCTTGTATCACGAACGACTTCAGGTGTGGGCTCGAACAAATTTGAATCAAACACAAAACCATAAATTAGTTACTTTACTTTCAGTGGGAAAACAAATCTCTCTCTAATAAAAATCGGAAGAATTGTTATTTCGAAAAATAGAATTTTTACTTAGAAAATAAATTCTCACTATTTTCGGGCAGAATAACAATATCTCAAAGTTGTGTATTTAGCCCTACTGTTGTCATCTATTTATTATAGGTAGAAGAAGTGAAACTCTTATTGAATTAGTAGAAGTATATTTCAATAGAAAATAAAATTATAGTATAACTAGGATTGGAAGGGGAGGCGACAACCCTAGTTAAATATACTAAAATTTTTCGTCCCTAGTATTAACATTAGGGGCTTTTGGGCCTCTCTCGTATCAAGTCCAATTATAAGTACTTCCTGGACTTTTAACCTAGAACTTTATAATTCAATACAACCCAATACATGTATTTCTATTTTTCAAAATAAACACCATAAATTAAATTAAATAAATTAATTAATTTCCCAATTAAATAATTTTCTCAACCCAATTTTAATTTCATTTAAATCATTGCAAATTTACCGTAAAAAGATTTATGAGAAAATATATTTAACAGTTCTCAATAACCAATTAATTTAATTCTATTTTCGAACTTCAATTAATTAATTAGTTAATCATTTGAAAAATGATAAAATAATTTTCAGGTTATTTCTATTAGAAAAAATTCACATTCAATTACAAATGTTTCTCATTTCTCTAATTTTACCATTTCTATCCATTTTTGTTCATTTGATGCAACATAAAATTGATTTCTGGTCTCAACGAGCTAGCGAAGAGACCGATTAGACATATGTGATTAGGGCTAAAATGATTTATAATTAAGTTTTAGTTTTTCGCCTATTAATTATAAACTCATTTAGTCACAAATTCATTCCAATATAGTATCGTGACTGAGCTCTCCTTAATGAGATACCATTACGAAAGCAACTCTATCACTTCTTGTCCAATGACCTTGTCATAAGTGTGTTACCCTCATAGGATATCCTTAATCTCTTTGGGATAAATTTGTTCTCTCAATATTATCTTATTTTATTTCATAGTAACCATTACATCTTCCTTCATGAAAATTCAATTACTATCAAATAGTAATCAAATCATTCCTCACAAAGACGAACAACCCGTGGACACGTTTGCTTTTCATCTACTATGTAATGCCAATGAGAGAATATCATTTACCCATATCTCAGGTTATGAATTCCACTATTGTGAATGACGCCAGATATTATAGAAGTCATATACCCAACGCACCAGCTTTCAGTTCCTAAACGATTTGAACTTAGACTTTTACTTACATTAAAGTATAAGAGTCATACATATATAGTTTGTCATCCACTCAGGATTACTGTATGTCACACTATGAACGTCTAGAATGACAGAAATGTGCAAGTGTACACAATCGTATCAAGTAATAAAGTGACAAGTATGTGGAGTTATCGTACCCACAAGGACTGTATAAGCAAATATTTATGAAATGTAAATTTAAAAAATTTGATAGAGGGAAGTAATTGTTTTGAAAGAGGTGGTATAAAAACTAAAAATTAACTAAATGATTAACTAAGAAAATAAATTCCAAATGCACGATTTGTAAAAATGGTTTTAATCAATATGACATAAAAGTGTTAGATTAATTTTATTCTTTAACTTAGAATTATTAAAACTATGTTAATGCTGTTATGAATAATTTCATGGCAACTTGGTATTTTGTTAACACACAAGCTTATTAAATTAATCGATCTTTCAAAACATATTCCTATGCTAGATTAATCGATCAATTTTCATAAGCAAGTATAAGACAAAGTGAATTAAATATATTCCTATATTAAAATCACAACAATCTTATAAGTTATGCAAGGTAATTACATTGTTTAATATATCTGTTAAATTTAACTCTTAGCTATTTTAGAAGATTAAACATGCACCAATTAAATACTATGTCAATTAATTATAATTTCAATCCGATTAATAATTAATTCATTTGTTACCTTATAATTATAATGCAAGTGTAATATAGGCATGATTTTATTTAATTGAACAAACTACCTAGACTTCTAACAACACAAACGTGGTTTTAACAAATTAAGTGGAGAGAATGCAATTAATCTAACACGAATGAGATTTAAGTCATTTAAATTAAATTAGGAACATTAACATAACAAGTATTCATATTCATGATCACTGAATAAACTGAAAAGATAAAGAGAAGAAAACTAGAAAACAAATCTCGGTGATTCTCCTAAGCCAGACTAGTGTGCTTCTCTACCTCTCTGCTTGTTCTGTTGATCAACGACCTTCCAGAATGCTTGATTACTGTTGCTCCAAGAGGTGTGCTAACACTTTCTCAAAAGGGGAATTCGACAAAGAAAAGGAAGAAGATGGGAAAGCAATTGGAAGGGAAAGGAGAGAAATGAGATAAGAGTGATGGATGATTGTTGGATGAATGAGTTGATGATAAATGAAGAGGTGAGGAGAGGTATTTATAGTGGGAGATGACAACTTGTATTAGTTAAAAATAACAGCCAATCCCCCTTCCCATGACCGGTCCTTGATAGTAGGGAGAGGGGTTGAGATGACTTTGCTAAATTTAGCTTAATCACAAGTGAAAATGCACCAAAAGTAGAGGGGTTAAAACAACTTTAGGAAAAATTTAAGGACTGATTTGAAAATATTATAATCAGCTTAATTAGCTTATTTGAGCAGCAATTGGGTCGGCATTGAGCTGCTCTCTTGGGCTTGTCCATCTTCCCTTTTTAGTTGCTCAATTTAGGCCCTTTTCGTCCGCTTCAAGTTGTTAGATTTTTCCCAATAAAATTCACTTAGACCAATTGATTCAAATAAGTCCAAGAGCATAAATTTGGGTCCTCCATGGCTGTTAATGCATCATCTTGAGCTCCCAAGGTGCCTCGGTACTTGAATCATTTAAGGTGACTTTCGAGTTGATTTTTCACCCTTTGTACAAAACTGTCAAAAATTAGCCAAATTATGCAAATTTAGTATAAAAATAACTAAAATTCGAAATGAAGTATAATTTAAGCTCAATTTAATTATTTTATAATAAAAGCATAAAATTCAACAAAAATTACTTAGAATTTTCGTGAATTCATATTCAAAAGGTACTGAAAAAGTCTATATATTTTAGTATTTCTAACGTGAGAAGTGAATAAATCCATAAATAGATTCAAGATCTATTCTCTTTGGGTCCAGTTTGGTGTACTGTTAGTCCAGTTAGTCTAGTTAGTCACATCTATGTCTCTATCTTCTAGGAGTCATCTGCTCCGATACCCTAAACAAGTCATCTCCCTAATTAGACTTGATAGACGGCATATTAAACTTTCAATCAATTTTTTCATTTTCAATTAGACTAAAAACATGTTTAGGTTCGTCTACTAATATAAGTTGTCTTTTCATATTATGATCCGGCCACGTAATACTACTTAATATTATATAAATAAACAGAAAAAAAATCAAACTAAAGTAGGGATTTGAAATATTTGAGAAGAAAAAACAGAATAAATGATAAATAAAAGGGATCTACCAAAAATAGAAAAAATAATGAATGAGAGATTTTGGGTAAGAGTTGTAGTTGTACAAAAATTATTATAATAGATTTGAATTCAAATATAAGTAATTTATTTTGGTGATTTCAATAAAATAATTTATTAGCATAATGGAAAGATTAAAAAAAATAGTTGTACAACGATTGCATTTGTACAAGACTTTTATTAGAATAGATTTAAGTTTCAAAACAATCAATTTATTAGCATAATAAAAAGAGTCAAAGTAGATGGCATTATGAATTTATTAGGCTGCATTCCTAAAAAAAGATGATTATCACCACAAAAAAAATGCAAAGAGAAGATCAAACATCTAAAAGAATGAAATTGGAAGACTGAAATTAATTTCAAATATTCAATTATTTTAATATTAAAATTGATTGGATAGATAGTTGAACCGATCGAGTCGATTGAACCAAAAATTAATGGTTTATTTGTTTTAATTACCGGTCTGGTTCTGAAAACATTGCTAAATGCACTACAATGAATATCGTCATCAAAATAAAAGTAATAATTTGTTCATGTTAAAATAAAAACGTATGAAGTTTTGGTTGAATGGTAAATATAAGGTTTTACCAATCTAATTGACATGGGTTTAATTCCGACCATAACATGTTTTTATTGACTTTTGTTAAAAATAAAAAAGTCGAAAGTACCCTCAAATAATATAAATTATTTTTATTATGGAAGGATGTTTTGTAATTTTCCTAATCGAGTTGGAGACCCAATTGAAGGTGTCATCAAATCAGTAAAACACTTAATAAATAGTATAAATTAGAAATCCTATCACACACGTATGCATGTGGAAACAATGCATTTAGAACACGTGTTTAAAAACAATATGCAATAAAGAATGAAACGTATTGTTTGAAACTAAGTAATCATAATAACACATGAAATATATATGATATTAAAATTAAAAAATTATATTAAATTATGAGTAAAATAAAATTTAAACATATAAATACATCAGATTAATGATACTAAATGTACTACAATTATTTATGATGAAATTGTCATCAAAATGAATGTAATAAGTTGTGCATATTAAAATAAAAGCGTATAAAATATTAAAATGAAGTTTTGGTTAAATGGTAAAATTAAAGTTTTAGTAATTCAATTGGTGTGAGTTCAAATCTTATCTTGTGCATAT
>JABEZY010271187.1:0-20082 GCA_013467495.1 Gossypium gossypioides | reverse complement strand
CTATCTTCTAAAGTGGAATTACTGCCACTTTAAACCTTAATTAATTACTATTTTAGTCCTTTAACAATTGAAAATTTATAAAGATTAATTTTTATCATTTTTACAATTTAGTTCTTATACCTTAATTAATTATCCGTGTAACACCCCAAACCCGGCCTGGACGTTATGGCCGAATTTGGGAGTGTTACTTCTCGTATTAATTGTTACTAAAAGAGTCCACATTTTGGGAAAAACTTTTAATCATACTCTTTAAAGAAATCGTCAGTTATTTTTTTTTAAAGTAAAACGTAAATTTGCAGTGGAAATTTGAAAGTCGTTATACTTGAGAACCGAACTTGTGTTTTCAAAAACATTTGTTTGCGTAAAATCGGTGTTTCCGTAAATCGTTTTCTTGAAAGTCGCAGAATAAAAATCTAAAAAATTTCAAAATCTAGAAATTTAAAACCAACATTCTAGAGAGTCCAAAAATTACAAAACTCTCAAAAATAATCCAGAATTTAAATAAAACCGTTAATTAAAACTTTTCGCAAACTAGTCACCGGTGAGACTCCGTCACACCGACCCCCCTACGTCTGAAGATTACCTGAACAAAACAGAAAAACAGAGGTGAGTTTTCATCAACTCAGTGTGTAACTAAATAGAGACATACATGCATTTATACTCAAAATTTTCGTATACAGATACAGACATAAGTCCTCAACAGAACCAGATAATATCAGAATCGAATTATTGGAAACATACAAATATGCAAAGTCTTACCCCCATCCTCTACATGCCATCTCTGACCATCCCAACACATCATGTGGGGTATAAAACACCCACCCAACCATACACACCACTTAGTGCCTTTACGACACTAATTAGAATAATTTGCAGCCAAGCTGCTAGTAAATCGACTAAATGTCGCCTTACAAAACGCTTCCTCCACATATACAAATCCCACCCCATATACAGATACTAAATACAAATATACAGATATACAGATATAACAGAATTAACATGTACCACATGCTAGTGTACGGATATCATACATGCGTATACAAAACAGTCAAACATACATATCGATTTTTCTAAACTCAAATCAGTTTATCAGAATAGCAGATCTCATGCATTAGGGTTTGTTTTGCCCTTACTGACCCTACGGAAAGTCCACAGTCGATCGGAATGACACGTGTGACCCTAGGGAAAATTTCAAAATTTTAGGCCCACATGCCCATATGGCCCACATGCCCGTATGACCCACATGCCAAATTTGACCTTGCCCGTGTGGCCCACGCGTCCAAATCAGCCTAGCCCATTTGATCCACACGGCCATACATACTCCTGTCACACGGCCATGTAGCATCGACAAGCCGCTTTTTTAGCTTTCGCCGAACCTCAATTTCTCGTGTTTTCATTAAACACCTGGTATTTTTCTAATACTGATTCAAATACGAATAACCCCAGAACCTAATTGATAATTAACACAACCAATTTTAGTAATGAATAGCTAAGTCATGACTAAAAAAAATCGAAGCCAATCAAATAAAACAGCTCTTCAAAACACAACCACGACCTTACCAGCGTACGAATAGCTACCACGTAAATTCTAAATCACTGAAGGGTTGCCTACTGCCTCTTGTACTACTCCTAGATCGTATTAAAAAACCACATCACCAAACCGATTAACGCAACCTTCGACCAACACAACTACAAATTGTATATAAATTATCAAACTTAAATAACTTACCCTTGGATTAGCAATCGAGGAATCACAAACTAGTGCTTCAAGCACTAGCACTAGCCCAACGAAATAAGAATGAAAGACACAAAAATGAAGAAGAAAAGAAAGAAGGAAAATAATTTAAAATTAAAAATTAAAAGCAAAATGCCTAAAATTGGACTTGGAATTGCAGCATGAATAAGGGGAAGTAACAAAAGTACAAAAACGTGGGGATTTCCTTTTTTTTTCCTAATAAAGTAAATAAAACAAAAATAAAATGAGATTTATTTTAAAAGAAAGAAAGGATAACCGCACAAATACTAACCACTTCGTTTTATTTATTTATTTATTAATTTTAAAAAAATCAACAAACCTGCTTAAAATTCAACTCTAAAGTTTCGGCAATAACAAATTTTATTTTAAAAATTCGATAGGCCTAGGAACAAAAACGATTGAATTGAGACTCGAACCCAAGACCCTAAACACAGAATCAAAGCACTCAACCACTGAAGCAGATACTCAATTGTGACAAAATTCACAAAAGAAAAAAATTAAATAAATCAGGGCGTTACAACTCTACCCCCTAACAGAAATTTCAACCTCGAAATTTACCTGATCCAAACAGGTAAGGATACTGCTGACACGTCGAGTCCTCAAGTTCCCACGTGGCTTCCTCAGTGTCATGATTCCGCTATAGAACCTTAACTAACAGAATAGACTTCCTCCTCAGGACCTTTACATCTCAATCTAAAATTTGAACCGGTTCCTCGTCAAATGTCAAACCGGGTCTAACCTTGATCTCCTCAACAAAAACAATATGAAGTGGGTTAGACCGATACCGCCTCAACATAGAGACGTAAAACACATCATGGATTTAGTCTAACTCTGAAGGTAGCTTTAACTGATAAGCGACCGGTCCCACACGCTTCAGAATTCGATATGGCCCAATGAATGTAGGGCTCAACTTGCCCTTACGTCCGAACCGCAAAACCTTCTTCCACGAAGATACCTTAAGGAACACGTAATCCCCTACAGAGTACTCAATATCTCTCATTTTTATATCCGCATAGGACTTCTGTCTATTAGAAGCTGCCTTAAGACAATCTCGAATTAATCTGACTTTATCTTCAGTTTCAGAAACCAACTTAGAACCCAAAACCCGTCTCTCAGCAAACTCAGTCCAACACAGCGGAGTACGACACTTATGACCATACAGAGCCTCGTAAGGTGCCATTTTGATGCTAGACTGAAAACTGTTGTTGTAGGCGAACTCAGCTAAAGGTAGAAAATCCTCCCAACTCCCTCAGAAATCAATCATATAACTCCAAAGCATATCTTCTAGTATCTGAATCATCCTCTCAGATTGACCATCGATTTGAGGATGGAACGCAGTACTGAAGTCTAATCTCGAACTTAGAGCTTTATGAAGTTTCTTCCAAATCGTGAAGTGAAACAAGTATCCTTATCAGAAATTATCGAAACTGGAACCCTGTGAAGTCTCATAATCTCAGAAATATAGAGCTTGGCCAACTTCTGCAGCGAATAATCTGTCCGAACTAGAATGAAATGGGCGGACTTGGTCAACCAATCCACGATGACCCAAACAGAATCTTTCTTAGTAGGTGTTAAAGGTAACCTACTAATGAAGTCCATCGTTACACGTTCCCATTTCCACAAGGGAATTTTAACGGGTTAAAGCAAACCCGAAGGCAACTGGTACTCAGTCTTAACTTGCTGGCACGTTAGATAACGAGAAAAGAAATATGTTACCTTTTGTTTCAACCCTAGCCACCAGTATAGTTCACGAACATCACAATACATCTTATTTCCATCAGGATGCATAACATAAGGGCTACTATACGCTTCTTTCAGAATCGACTGTCTCAAATCAGAGTCATTCGGTACACAAACCCGTCTTCGAAAATATAGAACCCTATCATTATTTAGCCTAAAATCAGACGCACTACCACTCTCAACCTAACAAAAACATAGAACCAAAGAATCATCCCCTAACTCTTTATTTCGAATGTGATCAATCTAAATAACCTTAACTTGCAACTCGGCTAACAAACTCACATCATCAAACAAACTGAGACGAACAAACATCGCCTTCAGATCAGACATTACTCTACGATTAAGAGTATCGGCCACCACATTGGCCTTACCGAGATGATACTCTATCGTGCAGTTATAATCTTTGAGCAGCTCAATCCATCTACGCTGCCTAAGATTCAACTCCTTTTGAGTAAAGAGGTACTTGAGGCTCTTGTGATCAGTGTAGATGATACACCTCTCATCATACAAATAGTGCCTCCAGATCTTTAAAGTAAAATCCACGGCAGCTAATTCGAAATCATGCGTCAGATAATTTCCCTTGTGTGACTTAAGTTGTCGGGATGCATAAGCCACAATCTAACCATCTTGCATCAGTACACATCTCAAACCGATGTGTGACGCATCACAATAAACCACAAACTCATTACCGAATTCATGCTATATTAGAACAGAAGCTTGATTCAGAACAGACTTGAGCTTCTCAAAGCTCGATCGTTGTCCATCAGCCCAGAAAAAAGGAACATTCTTGCGTAGAAGCTTAGCCAGAGGGGCTGCAATCAACGAGAACCCCTCAACAAACCTCCGATAATAACCTGCAAGACCTAAAAAATTACGGATCTCAGAAATATTTTTAGGCTGTTTCCAGTTAAGTACAGCCTCAATATTTCTAAGATCAACTCGGATCCCCTTAGTAGAAACCATGTTCCCGAGAAATGTCACTTCCCCCAACCAAAATTCACACTTGCTTAACTTAGCGTAGAGCTATTTTTATTAGAGTATCTGAAGCACTACTCTAAGATGCTCATCATCCTCATCCCCAGTCTTAGAGTACACCAGAATATCCTCGATGAAAATTATGATGAACTGATCCAGATACGGCTGAAAAACCCAGTTCATTAGATCCATGAATGCTACCAGAGCATTTGTCAAACTAAAGGGCATAACTAGGAACTCGTAGTGCCCATAATGAGTCTTAAAAGTCGTCTTATGAATATCAACTTCCTTAACCCTAAGATAATTATAGATCTATCTTCGAGAATACCGAACCCCACGAAACAGATTAAATAAATCATTGATCCTCGGAAGTGGGTACTTATTCTTCATAGTTAATTTATTCAACTGCCGGTAACCGATAACATCTTCATGGTACTGTCCTTTTTCTTTACAAATAAAATCGGTGCCTCCACGAAGACACACTAGAACGGATGAATCCATGATCCAGAAGCTCTTGAAGCTGAGCCTTAAGCTTCGTAAGTTCCTTCGGTGCCATTTGATATGGAGCGATAGACATCGGAGCTGTACCCGGTAGGAGCTCAATGTCAAACTCAACTTCTCGATTCGGAGGTAAACCCGGTAACTCATAATGAAATACATTCGAAAATTCTCTCACTATTCTGATGTCTTCGCCAAAAACAGAAACCCTTACGAAAGCTAGATATGCTTCACACCATTTTCGAACCAGTTTTTCAGCCACAAAAGCAGAGATCAATTGGATAAGTAATCCCGACGCTCACCGATCACAACCACTTCCATATCATCCTCGATTCTCAAAATGATCCTCTTAATTGTGCAATCTAAACTGACTCGGTGCCCTACTAACCAGTTCATACCCAAAATCAAGTCGAACTCTCCGAACGATAGCTCTATCAGATTTGCTGGAAATACAACCCCTTGTACTTCCAACGATATATTCCTATACAATCTATTTACCCGAACCGATTGACCTAGCGGACTCAATACAGAAATCTCACCCGAAGTACTCTTAACAGAAATCCCCAGATTACCCAAGTTAGAACTAGCTATGTAGGAGTGTGTTGACCCTATATCTATCAAAGCAATATAAGGGGCATCAAAAATAAGGAACGTACTAGTAATCACATCAGGGGCGTCTCTATCCTCTCGGCGTCAAGCAGCATATACCAACACAAGCTGCCTCATCTCAGTCTGATTAGCACCTCTACCCGATGCTTTTTGTCCTCTACCCAAACCATTACTACCCTTAGCAGGACCACGACCCCTAAGTGGCTGTTGTACTATCCTCTAAGGCTAAACAAAACTCAAACCCGGAGCTTGCATTTGATTAAGATGCTGTGGGCACTATCTAATCCGATGATCCATCGACCCACAACGCAAACATGCCTCTAATCTCCTCCAACACTTGTCTGGATGGTGCCTACCACAATCACTACATGGCTGAACCCCAGTAGAAGCAACTAAAATTCCCACTCTAGAAGGCCTATCAGTCCAAACCCATTTCTTAGGCCTTTGAGCAGAACTAGAGGGCTCCGAATCCCTCTTATTCTTGCTTATCTAATGATCCCTGTTCTGGAGCTCAATACGTTTAACCTTTTCGGTGATCTTCGCATTGTCTACCAGAACAAAAAATTTTTGCTCCCTCTACAGAGCAATCAATACCCTCAAACTGTCCCTCAGATCATCGTCAAAGTGGATATATTTCTCATATTTAGATGCCACTATGCATTGAGCGTAGCGACTTAGTTTAAAAAATTCAGCCTCATACTCGGCCACAGTCCTATCACCTTGCGTGAGATTCATGAACTCACGCCTATGAGCATCTACATAGCTCGCGCCCACATATTTTCCCTAAAATACAGTCTTGAAATAATCCCAATTAAGATGATCCGGTTGAGTACACTTCTCAACCTATAACCACCACTGATATGCCTCGTCGCGAACCAAAAAAACTGCACCCTTCAGTTTCTGCTCAAGAGTGCAGTCGATATAAATTTATTATTCTTTCTGTGGACTCCAGTGACGCCCCTAAATAGTTCAACTCCATTGGACCGAAGTCGTTTAGTTGTCGACCCACGGCCCCCAGATCTAGAATGGGGTCCAGCGACCCTCTCCAAAACCCTCAACATGGCTTGAGATAATGCGTCATCCCCAGTCGAGTGGCTTTGAGACCTGGCCTCCGCAGTAGGTGTAGCCGGAGGCTCACTTGTATCTACATTTGGCATATTGCCTAGTGAGGAAGACTCAACTTGAGTCCCCTTACGACACCCGCCGGCCCATGAGTACCACGACCACGTGTTCCACGAGCGCTCATCGTAATTTCTGTTTTATCTACATTATAAAATTTTATGCATCAGTTTTAGTGTTTATTAACAAATGTTTATGCTTCAAATATTTATCAGAAGTTCAGAAATCTTTCAGAAGTCTCAGTTTCTAACTAACTCAATATAGTTTCAAACAACTCAGAGTTTTCTAACTACAATATTTTTAAGTTTAAAAGTACTTATAGGATCGGTGTTGGAGACTCGGTGTACCACATACTTACTAAAAAATAATCAAACTTTGTTTGAAAACCTGTTCTTTTACAAATACAATTTTGAACCCAAAATTCACAGCCTAAGTTTTACAACCTGGCTCTAATACTACTAAATGTAACACCCCAAACCCGGTTTGGACGTTATGGCCAAATCTGGGAGTGTTACGAATAAGGGTTTTAAAACATATCTTTCATGTTAAAATTTCTCGTATTAATTGTTACTAAAAGGAGTCCACATTTTTGGAAAAACTTATAATCATACTCTTTAAAGAAATATTCAGTTATTGTCTTTTAAAGTAAAATGTAAATTTGCAGTGAAAGTTTGAAAGTTGTTATAGTTGAGAACCGAACTTGTGTTTTTGAAAACATTTGTTCGAGTAAAACTATTGTTTTCGTAAATTGTTATATTGAAAGTCGCAAAATAAAAATCAAAACAATTTCAAAATCCAGAAATTTAAAATCAACATTCCAGAGAGTCCATAAATTACAAAATTCTCAAAAATAATTCATATTTTAAAGAAAATCGTTAATTAAAACAGTTCGTGAACTAGTGGTCATCGCTGAGACTCCGTCGCACCGACCCGCCTATGTTTGAGGATTACCTGAAGAAAATAGACAAACAGATGTGAGTTTTCATAAACTCAGTGTGTAACTAAACAGAGACATACATGCATTTATACTTAGAATTTTCGTATACAGAACAGATACAGATACAGACATAAGTCCTTAACAGAACCAGATAATATCAGAATCGGATTATCGGAAACATACATATATGTAAAGTCCCACCCCCATCCTCTACACACCATCTCCGACCATCCCAGCACACCATGTGTGGTATAAAACACCTACCTAACCCTACACACCACTTAGTGCCTTTACGACACTTATCAGAATAGTTTGCAACCAAGCTGCCAGTAAACCGGCAAAATGTCACCTTACAGAACACTTCCTCCACATATACAAATCCCACCCCATATACAGATACAGAATACAAATATACAAATATAAAAATATAACAGAATTAACATGGCCCGCATGCTCGTATACGGATATCATACATGCTTATACAAAACAGTCAAACATACATTCGATTTTCTTAAACTCAAATCAGTCTATCACAATAGCAGATCTCATGCATTAGGGTTTGTTTTGCCCTTACTAACCCTACGGAAGACCCACAGTCAATCAGAATGACACGTGCAACCCTAGGAAAAATTTTAGAATTTTGGGCCCAAATGCCCAATTTGGCCTTGCCTGTGTGGCCTACACGGCCTGGCCTACAGCCCACATGCCCAAATCGGCCTAGCCTGTGTGAATGATACAGCCACATATACTCCCGTTACACGGCCGTGTGGCGTCGACAAGTCACTTTTTCAGCTTTCGTCGAACCTCGATTTCTCGTGTTTTCGCTACACACCTGGTATTTTTCTGATGCTGATTCAAATACGAATAACCCTAGAACCTAATTGATAATTAACACAACCAATTTTAGTAATGAATCGTGAAATCATGACTAAAAAAAATCGAACCCAATCAAATAAAACAACTCTTCAAAACACAACCACGACCTTACTGGCGCACGAATAGCTACCACGCAAATTCTAAATCGTTGAAGGGTCGCCCATTGCCTCTTGTACTACTCCTAGAGCGCATTAAAAAAACACATCACCAAACTGATTAACACAACCTTCGACCAACACAACTACAAATAGTATATAAAATATCGAACTTAAATAACTTACCATTGAATTAGCAATCGAGGAATCACAAACTAATGCTTCAAGCACTAGCACTAGCCCAGTGGAATAAGAATGAAAGACAGAAGAACGAAGAAGAAAAGAAAGAAGGAAAAGAAATTAAAGCAAAGTGCCCAAAATTGGACTTGGAATTGCGACGTGAATAAGGGGAAGCAACAGAAGTGCAAAAACGTGGGGATTTTTTTTCCTAATAAAGTAAATAAAACCAAGATAAAATGAGATTTATTTTAAAAGAAAGAAAAGATAACCGCACAAATACTAACCACTTTGTTTTATTTATTAATTAATTTTAAAAAAAATCAACAACCCTATTTAAAATTCAACTCCAAAGTTTTGGGAGTAACAAATTATATTTTAAAAATTTGAAATTCGATAGGCCTAAGAACAAAAATGATTGAATTGAGACCCAAACCCAATATCTCAAACACAAAATCAAGGCACTCAACCACTGAAATAGATACTCAATTGTGATAAAATTCACAAAAGAAAAAATTTAAATAAATCAGGGTGTTACAATCGGATTGGCGAAATTAAGGGACCAAACTTCAATTAAACTTTATGTTAACATCGTAAATATTAAATTATAGACTCGATCATCGGAAATGGGGTTTCGAAACCATCATTTTCGACATCACTAAAAAACGGGCTATTACAGTATTTTCGTTAAAAGAACAACAATTCAACTATTTTTGAAATGTTGGTGGTCAAATTCGACTTTTTTTAAAAGGTTGAAGACTAAATTTAGCTAAAAAAAAATTGTCAAATTGACAAAAATATAAAAGTTTTCTCCAAATTAAGTCATCAAAACAAATTATTAGATTATTTTTTATAATATAAACAAAATTTCATTAAAATCAAACTATGTAATATAAGATATGTGTTGAGATACATCAAGGAAAAAATTATAATACAAAACAAAAATAACTTTTAACATATATGAAAATCCATACTTTATATTGAATTTTAAAAAGAAAAAATCAAACATATTCTATTTCCAGAAGCAAGTCCAAATTTAACATTGGGCCTTAAAATTCAACACTCACACTTTTAAGATCTTACGGCTTTTCAACCTCCATTCTATGATCAAAATCAAACTCCTAATCCCAAGTTCTAACGTTATGAAAACTAGGAATTCCTAATCCCAAAATTTAATTACTTTTTAATGTAATCTTTTTGTTTCATGCTGCAGCGCAACAATTTAAATACTAAATAAAATTTAGTTAGCTTCCCTCCCCATTTGGATTAATTTTTTTTAAAAACTTTTTATATTTAGAATTTAAATTTTTTTATTTTTTGAATTTAAAAATACAAACCCAATTATTAGTATCGTTAAAATTTGTTGATTTGACATTTTAAAATAAAATAAAAATACTCATTTGATAGTCATGTGCCAAAAGCAATAGTATTACAATAGACTTAAATCTAACAAAAAAATTTTAACGACATTAATAAACATTAAAATTCATGTCTACATTTTAATCAAAATAAATTATTT
Organism: Gossypium gossypioides; assembly: GCA_013467495.1. Lineage (NCBI taxonomy): Eukaryota > Viridiplantae > Streptophyta > Magnoliopsida > Malvales > Malvaceae > Gossypium > Gossypium gossypioides. The sequence goes on along the minus strand of JABEZY010271187.1, from coordinate 9,781 downwards.
AGACTAATTGATAATATTATAAACGTTGATATATTAAATTATGTCAAAAATTAAAATATAAATCTTAAATGTAAATGTAGTATAAGAACCAAAATTGATATTTGACAATTTATATAATCTAAAAATAGAGGGATGAAAGTTTATTCTTTAAGACGCAAACAAGAAATATTAAAATTACTTTCCTTTTTCTTTATTTCCACAAAGTCGAGGGTGCTTTCTCTTAGTTTCCTGGAGAAACAGTGACTACTGTAGTTGGGTTGGAGGTGAGTGGTAACTTTTTGAGAATGGGGAGGGATGAAATTTCCCTTCTTGAAGAAGAACTTGTTCAACTATCAATGACAAGCTCGCTGGTAGTTTAGAGTGATAATCCATTGCTAATATGCTTTGTCAGGACTCAGAAGTCCTATAATCTTGATAGTTTTCATGCATAACTCAAGAGCATATGGAAAACTAGAAAAAAGTTTGAGATTCAAGTGGCAGGACAAAACGTATTCCTAATCTCGTTTGAGGATGAAGAGGATTTGGAGATGATTACGGAAGGACGCCCATGGATATTTTGAAGGCAACTGATTATTTTTGATCGGTTGACAAGTCCTATTGAAAAAAGTAAGATCTGACTTATTCTTTCTCTGTTTTGGCTTAAGATAGGTCCATGTCTGTCGGAATGTAACAAGAAAGACCTTACGCATGCAGTTGGCTCCACTTTTGGGGGAGTAATCAAATCGGAAGTCAAAGGGGAGTTTTGCCGCATAAGAGTTCAATTAGATGTGCAAATGCCATTGAGGAGAGGGATCTTTATCTCTACTGGTAATCAATAAAAAGTTTGGCTTTCTTTTAAATATGAGAATCTGCCAATTTTTTTGCTTTGGATGTGGTTGTATGGGTTATGGGGTTAAGGAATGCACCGAGATCTCGGTAGATGACTGGGAAAAAGTGGAGGATGGACACACATATTCAATGGCGTTTAAAGTTGAATCCAACTTGATAAGAAAAGAAAGTCTAAAGGTCAATTTTTCTACAAAAAATAATAATGAAATAGTGCTACTATACAGGTGATGATGAAGTGGATAGGAGCGGTGGTTCCTCTAAAAAAGTTCCGGAAACAGATCAACAGACAAATGAGGAAGTGGGATCAAAGATGACATTTGAATTTTTGTCAACTAATGAATTGAAGCATAATTTTGGGAATTTTGTACCTTTTTTCTCCCCACCAATTAAGATTGTTGATTTAGAATTGATGGTTTAAGATGGCCAAAATCCAATTGATGAGTTGGATAATATGAAAAAAGGTGGAAGTTTGAACAGGTCGATTAGTCCATTAAATGCAAATCCCCATAAACGAAAAAAGAATAGCTGGCAAATAATTGGTCGAATCAATATGGTTGATCTCTGTATGAATAAAATGGGGATGGGGAAGTAGAAAAACTACATGAATTTGATGGAGGAATCTAAAAAACTCTATTTTAATAGGGAAGAGAAGAAAAAGCTTAGGTTTGACAATAGGGACTTAGGCGTTTCTGTTTTATCAGATTCGATGAGGCCTAATTCGAAGCGAGACACTACTTTAATTCAACAAGGATCAGTGACTGCTAGGAGGCATGTCGACCGGGAGCCATGAAAATGTTAAGTTGGAACGTCAGTAGATTGGGGAATATGCAGGCTATTCGAAGACTTAGACATGTGTTGAAGATAAAGAAACCCTAAATTATCTTCTTAATGGAGACTAAGTTGACGGGAAATCAAATGGAGAATGTTCGTAGGAAGTGCGATTTCAATAATGGTATAGATGTGGACACTGATGGTACAATGGGTGGTCTAGGTCTAGTGTGGAATGGAAATGATCTGGTTCAGCTACAAAGTTTCTCGAAAAATCATATTGATGTAGAAATTATAATGGATGATGGGGATACACACTGGCGTTTTATGGGTTTTATGGGGTTCCTGAGGTGCGACATAAAGATGAGGGGTGGGAGGTGTTACAAAATTTGGGGAGAAACCAAACTCTTCCTTGGATGGTATGTGGGGATTTCAATGAAATTTTGTACTTTTTTGAAAAGAAAGGTGGCGTGCCAAGAGATGAGAGAAGAATGGAGAGTTCTCGAAGGGTATTGGAAGATTGTCAATTGGTGGATGTTAGTTTTTCCAGAAATCAAATTACTGGGGAAAGAGGAAACCTACTTGAAACGAATATTCGTGAAAGGTTGGATCGGGGGTAGCAAATGCAAAATGGTTGGATATTTTACCTGACTTCTCTATTTGCCACTTACCACATACTATGTCTGATCATTGTATTTTGTTGATTAAAATTGAAAAAGAGAATTTACTTGAAAATCGGGGACACTTCATGTTTGAGTATTGGTGGATGTTAGAGGAGTCTTGCGAAGAGGAAATAAAGAGAATTTGGAAGGAAAATACAGGTATGATGTTAGAAAAACTTAAGGTGTTAGCAAAAGGTTTAAAGGAGTGGGGAAGAAGGATTAAACGGAGAAGAAAAAGAAGTTTCAAAGCGTCTGAATGACAAATTGAAATATCTTCTTGGGGGGATAGAGATGATGATTTGTTGGTTGAAATTATAGACTTGAAAATTCATTTAAACTTGGAGATAGACAAGGAGGCATATTGGGAGAAGAGATCCCGAGTAAACTGGTTACAGTTGGGTGATAGAAACACCAGATTCTTTCATAGTTGTGCCTCTCAATGAAGATGAACAAATTGTATCATAGGCTGCAAAATAGGAATGGGGATGAGGCCCAAATTGAATGTGATGTTGAAATATTTGTGAGAGATTATTTTAATAATCTTTTTACTTTAAGGGGGATAGAGAATTTAGGGTACATTATGTCTAGGGTGAAGCGTAACATAACAACCAATATGAATCAAATGCTGTTGACAAACTACACTGATGACGAGGTGGTTAAAGTATTGAAAGGTATGGGACCAACAAAAGCAGTGGGTTATGATGGTTATCCGGTAGGTTTTTTTCAAAAATATTGGCACATTGTTGGTGATGAAGTTAGTTCTTTTTGTCTGAATGTGCTAAATGGAGGTACGTCCTTAGATTCCATCAATCTGACAAATATAGTTCTAATACCAAAAATTTCTTAGCCTATGAACTTGAGTAACTTAGGCCTATAAGCCTGTGCACAGTTTTATATAAGATAGTTGCAAATCGTTTCCAACAAGTGTTAGACTTATGTATAGGTGAGTCACAAAGTGCTTCTGTTCTAGGTCGTCTGATTACTGATAATGTTCTTTTAGCTTTTGAATTTCTTCATGCTTTAAAGTAAAAAAGAACAGGACGAACAGGATCACTAGCGCTCAAACTGGACATGAGCAAGGCGTACGACGGAGTTGAATAGGGTTTCTTACAGCAGATGATGTTAAAAATGGGGTTCGATAGTGTTTGGGTGGACTTCATAATGAATTGCATTAGTACAGTCTTGTATTCAATTGTGCTTAATGGGAAAGAAGGGCAGAGGTTCATGCCTTCTAGAGGATTGAGACAAAGAGACCCTTTAAGTCATTTTTTATTTATAGTGAGGGTTTATCCTCTTTAATAAGATTGGCAAGGGAGAAAGGTAAACTGAAAGATGTTATAGTTAGTCGACGAGGACAAATTATCACTCATCTTTTGTTTGTCGATGATTGTATTCTTTTTGGTGAGGTATCGGAGAGAGGCAAAAATGTGCTACAAAACATTCTGAAACAGCATGAGGAAGCTTCAAGCCAGTGCCTGAATTTTGAAAAGTCTACAACTTTCTATAGTACAAATACTATGCCTAGAGAAAAAGAGCTAGTGACACAGATCCTTAATGTCCAAAATTCTACCAATCCGGAAAAATATTTAGGACTTCCTAATATGATTGGTATGGGAAAAAGGCAGCTTTCCAATTGCTTAAAGATAGTTTGCAGAGTAAAATTGAGTGCTGGAGTACAAGGCAGTTGTCTCAAGGTGGAAAAGAAATTTTTATAAAATCGGTCTTACAAGTTGTTTTATCTTATGCAATGACTTTTTTTTTGCTTCCAAAATATCTTTGCCAAGAAATGTAGAGTATTATTGCAAAATTTTAATGGTAGAAAGGGCATGGGAGGTGTGGCATACATTGGAGTGAATGGCAAAATTTGTACGAATTGAAGGAAAATGGAGGTATGGGTTTTAGATGTATATCACATTTTACCTTGTCATTACTTGCTAAACAAGGTTAGAGACTTATGAATTATCTGGATTCTTTATTATCTCACACGTTGAAGGTGAAATATTTTCTAGATTCAGATTTTTTAAAAGTCAAGTTAAGGAGTATACCTTCTTATACCTAGAAGAGCGTCTAAGCCACGAAAGGTATAGTGTTGGAAGGATTGTGTTCGAGAGTTGGTACTAGAACAAAAATTCCAGTTAAATACTCTGCTTGGGTGCATGGTTTGGTCGATTTCAAAATTTCAAGAAATGACAATATATCAGAAACTATGATGGTGGCAGATTTAATTCATGCAGATTCAAGACAATGGAATAGTGAGCTCATCAAATGTACCTTTAGTGAGTCTGATGCAAGCAGAATTTTATCTATCCCTTTGCCGGAGACCCCACATGATGATTTTTTGGTCTGGAAAGGAGAACCCATAAGAGATTTCTCAATGCGTAGTGTTTACAAGTAGCTCTTAAAAAGTGTTGCTACTATGAATCAATTACAAACCCAAGCCAATTACAGACGTTTTTACAAGAAGATTTGGGATCTAAATTTTCCTTAAAAATTAAAAGTTATAGTTTGGAGGTGCTTAAAAAATTATATCCCTAGTCTTAGTAATATACACTACAAAAGATTGGCTAATACAACAGAATGTACAAAATGTGGAGGAGAGGTGGAATCCAAATAGCATGTATTTAGAGATTGTCCTACAACAAAAGATAAATGGGAATGGCTGAATGTTACATGGCCAAATGAGCTACAAAGTATGGGATTCATAGAGTAGATTACCTGGCTAATTCTGAATAATCATTCTCAGCAGTGTTGTATCATTGCATGTGCGATGTAGGTGCTGTGAACTAATAGAAATAAATGGGTTCATGAAAGACAAAAAAGATAGGGGGTTGAAATTACAAAATATGTGAAAGATTATGTTATGGAAGTGGATGGGTTAGAGGAAGCATTACCTAAGTCGGCTCTGAAGAAGGGGTTCTAGAAACTGCCAGTATATTCAATGGCCAAAATCAATGTGGACACAACATATAAAAGATATGAAAATAAATCCTGTTCTGGCATAGTTATAAGGGATTCAAATGGCAGTGTGGTGGGTATAAGAACAGTAAAAAATAATAACGTACCTTTGTTGTTTGCTGCAGAAGCGTTGGCCTCTGTCCAAAGGATGCAACTGGGACTAAATCTAGGTCTCTAGAATATGGAGATTGAAGGAGACTTTTTAACAGTCATAAAAAAAGTTACAAAAAAAAAAAATAGAAGATAAATTAGAAATTCATGCACTAGTCAGATATTGTTTATGGTTGCATGTTAGTAAGTACAGAAATGAAGAAGTTCAAAAGGACAAATACAAAATAAATGTGAATGAAACAAATGAATATTCTGATATTATTGGTTGATTTGATCAGTACATTAGTAGGTCTTATATACAAAAGGAAGACTAACTGCTATTAACAAACTCTACTAACAGACTATTAGTTTGTATAACAAATTACTTAACAACCTATCTTATCCTATACTTAACATTCATCCAACTTCTCAATAGGTAAAACCCGAAGCAAATGACGAAATCGAGTAAACAACGAAACAGACAGGGGCTTCGTGAAAATATTAGCAACTTGATCTCAAGCGGGCACCTCGCCAACAATGAGTGACCCTTTAGTTACCTTTCCACGGACAAAAAATAGGTCAAGCTCAACATGTTTGAACTTGGAATGTAAGACCGGGTTAGCAGCAATAGCTACCGCACCAGAATTGTCACACCAAATAACAGGCGAATCAACAAAAGGAACTTGTAACTCTATTAGCAGAGAGACTAACCACGTAACATCACTGATGGCTGCAGCCAAACTTCGATATTCAGCCTCAGTTGTGGACCGGGAAGCAACTTGTTACTTTTTCAAGCACCACAAAACAGGTGTACTTCCAAAATACACACAATATCCTATCATGGAGTGATGATCATTAAAATCCAAGCCCCAATTGGCATCAGCATATCCAACGAGGGATAGTTTGTCAGACGGATGAAAAATCAACCCATGATCAATAGTACCATGTAAATACCGTAAAATTCATTTTAAAGCCACCAGATGTACTGTAGTGGGTGCATGCATAAACTGACACACACGATTCATAGCATAAGCAATATCCAGTCGAGTTAGGAACACATATTGAAGAGCACCAGCCAAACTATGATATTCCGTAGGATCAGCAAGACGAGTACCTTATCTTTGGACAACATCGACGAACTAACCATTGGTGTGTGGACACTTTTTACAGAGGTCAAAGAACTTCTGTCAAGAATATCCCTGATGTAGTTGCGTTGGAATAAATGAAGATTTCCAGTGGAGGATCGAGTGACTTCAATGCCTAGGAAGTAGTGAAGGTCTCTCATATCCTTCAAAGAAAACTCTTTATTTAAAAGCTTAACATAGTTACTTATACTATCAGCCACACTTCCCGTTATAATAATATCATCCACATAAACAAGAACATAAATGACTGATTCAGACGTTACGCGAACAAACAAAGATGCATCAGATTTGGACACAAAAAAACCAGTAGAAACAAGAAACCTTTTCAATTTATCAAACCAGGCACAGGGAGCTTGCCTCAGCCCATATAGCACCTTCGTCAAATGACACACCAAGTTCTCACCATTTGGACCAAACTGAACATACCCCGGAGGTTGTTGCATGAATACTTCATCAGAGAGATCACCATTTAAAAATCCATTATTGGCATTGACCTAGTGAAGTTGCCAACCACGAGAGACAGCAACTGATAGTATGGTTCGAATAGTAGCCAGTTTAACCACGGGACTGAATGTTTTCTTGAAATCACAACCAGGAACTTGTGAGCACCCCTTTGCGACCAACCGGGCTTTACGTCGAGCAATAGTCCCATCAGTATTTTTCTTTACCTTAAAGAGCCACTTACACCTGATTATTTTTCGTCCTTGAGAGAGAGAGAAAATTTCCCAAGTGGAGTTTGCCATAAGAGCATCAAACTCAGCTTGAACCGCTGGTCGCCATTCTGGATTTGCAAGAGCTGCTTCAACCGTACGAGGCTCATAGCCAATAGCATCAACAGACAGGGCCTTGGGCTTAAAAATCCCAGCCTTGGACCTGGTAACCATATTATGAGTGTTGCCCAACGGAACAGACATTGAAACGGAAGGAACTATGTTCGGAGTAGACGAACTAACCCCAACTATCGAAGTTGAGAGTCAGGATTTTCCATGAGCAGACCTCAACTCATCCATTGAACCAACCATTGTGGACTGCATAGGAATACAAGGAGGAGAAGATAAAGGGCCTGTGGTCCCTATGACCATTGGAGCAGGAGAATGGAAATCAGACTAGACAAGAGGAACATATGTAGAAACTCGCAGACTAGTTTGACCATTGTCCATGATAAGCGATGAGAACAAGAACTGTCATTCATCAAAAACAACATGACGAGAAACAATGATCTTACCATCTGGTGTAAGACAATTATAACCTTTATGTTGAGAATTGTACCCCAAAAACGTACACGGCTGAGACCAAAAATCCAACTTGTGATGTGCAAACGGTCGTAGATAGGGAAAACAACAGCACCCAAACACCCTTAGGTAATCATATGTCAGCTCACGACCATGAAAAACCTGATATGGAGACTTCCCTTCCAGAACTGAAGTAGGGAGACGATTTATGAGATGAACAACACTACTAAAGGCATAACCCCAGTAGTCCATGGGCAGATTGGCTTGAGCTAAGAGAGTAAGACCAGTCTCAACAATGTGCCTATGCTTCTGCTCAGCATCTCCGTTCTGTTCATATGTATGCGGAAAGGATAAACTGTGAATTATCCTAAGATTAGTCAACACCGATGTGAAAGCACGATATTTTACTCCCCAATCACTTTGAAAATTCTTAATATCTTTCCCAAACTGAGTCTTGAACATTTTCTGAAACTGGAGAAAGCACTCAACTTTTTGAGACTTACGTTGGACAAGATAAATCCACGTAAACTGACTACACATGTCAGTGAACGACACATAATACATGTTAAAACCACATACAATCGATGTTGGTCCCCATAAGTCAGAGACAACCAATTCAAACAAATCTTTATACTCAGTAGTAGAATGTGAAAAGGGCAGTTTATGAGATTTCCCCTTTTGACATGCAATACAAACATTATCAAGACACTTTTTATTTGAAACAATTTTACACTTATCAAGAACAAGTTTAATAGTGGAGGCAGATAGATGACCAAGTCTACAGTGCCACAAGGTAAAAACATCATCATCATCAATATGCAGTTGAAATTTAGTGTTGTGGACCGAAGGAGCATGAAACGTTGAAGTCAGGGTTACTGGAGAAAAATAGTAGAGCCTGTCATGAGTATGACCCCGTAATAAAATTTCTTAAGTCGGGATGTCCTTAACAACACAATAAGATGGATGAAATTCAAAAAACACATTATTGGCCTTAGCAAACTGAGACATAGATAACAGATTCTTCCGTATATTCGGAACACACAAGTCATTAGACAGATGAAGCATCTTACTTGTTGTAGGTAAAATAGAATTCCGAATACACGATATTTTCGTAGGAGACCCATCACCCATGAGAAGCAAAGATGTACCTGAATAAGGTGTGGACTCATGCAAAGCAGTGGCCTCAAGACAGACATGGTGTGTAGCCCCTGAATCAGGACACCAAGATGTGGTCCCTACAGGCATAGGGACATAAGAGTTATTATCAAAGTTAGACCCATAGTGAGTTGTATTGGTGTTGGATCCCGAGGTGGTCAAAAAACCAGAAGTATTAAAATCAGGAATACGTGACAACCCACGCACGGTGAAGCATCACAATCATGAACACAGGCCCTCGATTTAGTTCACCATGGCACACCTTGATTTTGGACAACATTATTACTAATGGGCTCAAGCCCAACCAGATTTGCATTTGGCCCATTAGGCTGACCATTCGGCTCATTAATATGACCACCATTAGAACTTGTATTGCCCGACCTGCCATATGGCCCAAGACCATGGCCTGAAATATGCGGCCTAGACCCGCCAGAAGGACCAAAAACACGTAGGCCGAATTGATGACCCATATCGCTCGACCCAAAAGGATTACCAACGTTATGTGTCCCACACCTAGGACCCGATCCAAGTGGCATAAAAGTGGTCCCACCTTCATGACCTGCAGCAGCAATATTAGTAAATTGAAAGGGTTAGAAAACCTAGCCGCATGATAATGAGGCAAAGGAAATTGACTTGGCATCTTTCCCTAGGAAGGATCATAAGGAAATGTAACAGCCCAGTTTTAGTTAAATCAGAATAGTAGTTTCGGAACCACAAATTCGTGGTCAAAAAATTATTTTAATACTATTTTTGGTATTTACATCATGTGATTATATACGTGTGAAAGTTTCGTAAAAAAAAAATTTACTGTTTGAATGCTTAATTCGGTAAAAAGGACCAAATCGCGTAAAGCGTAAAAGTTGTATTCTATAAGCTGAAGGTGTCTAATAGCTATAGAACATTAAAGTAAAGGTCCTTAAGTGGTAAATAGACCATAAATGAGATA
>JABEZY010270940.1:0-28405 GCA_013467495.1 Gossypium gossypioides | reverse complement strand
TTGGGCCATACGGCTGTGTCACATGCCCGTGTGTGTATTCTTAGCCCGTGTGTCAATTAAAAATCAAATAGAAATGAAGCCCAGTCTCGACATGGCTTGTGACACACCCGTGTGTTACACACAACCATGTGCCAGGCCATGTGCGACCATCTTTTGCTTCTCCTATTCTTGTGTGCGAGGCCATACAGGGCACATTGCCTCACACACGGCCGGGTGTCTCACACAGCCGTGTCTCTAGCCTGTGTAACTCACTGTTTGAAATAGAATTGAAAAAATTAGCTCCAGTATGCACACGGCCTGGGACACGTCCGTGTGACTCACACAATCGTGTCTTCAAACCGTGTAAGTCTCTATTAATATGTGTCGCAAAATTTTTTAAAAAAATTAGTCCAGTATGCAAACAGCCTAGGACATGTCTATGTGTCTAGGCCGTGTGTCACATACAGCTGTGTCGCCAGGCCGTGTGTGCCACTTCCAGTCGTGCGATCCACTTTTTCTTAACAAATTAAACATGCTAAAATTAAGGGAATTAACAAAATTGAAACACTCGGGTTGCCTCTTGAGAAGCGCTTACTTAAAGTCGAAGCTCGACTTTCACTTTTTGCTCACGTGGATTCAGATTTTAGAGCCGGAGCTCCTCTCTTTCGATATTAATATCACCTCTAATATCAAATTTGAGTTTATGATCGTTTACCTTAAATGTGTTGTATTCAGGATGTGTTACCTCTAATGTACTATAGGAAAAAACAATTTTTACCACATAAGGACCTAACCATCTTGATTTTAGCTTTCCCAGAAACAATTTGAGCCTTGAATTATATAAAAGTACTTGATCTCCCACTGTGAATTGCTTGGGCTCCTTTAAATGAGCGTCGTGGGGTTTCTTCATTGCTTCTTTGTATAATTTCGAGCTCTCGTAAGCATTTGCTCCCCATTCGTTTAACTCATTTAGTTGCAATAGTCTCTTATCACCTGCAAGTTAAGGATCGAAATTCAAAAATTTTATTACCCAAAATGCTTTACGTTCGCGTTCTAGTGGTAAGTGACAGCTCCCATAAACAAGTTTGTATGGGGATGTTCCTATGGTGTTTTATACACAATTCTATATGTCCATAAAGCGTCATCTAGTTTTAAAGCCCAATCCTTCCTATTTGTCTCTACAATCTTTTTTAAGATGCGTTTCAATTCTCTATTTGACACTTTAACTTGCCCACTAGTTTGAGGATGATACGGGGTAGCTGTTTTATGATGTACACCGTATTTCTTAGTTTCTGAAGAAACCTAACGACCACCCTAGCATCATTAGTTGGTAAAGCTTGAGCTTCAACCCATTTCGGTACATAATCGACTGCTACTAGTATGTATTTATTACCATAAGAGCTAGGGAATGGTCCCATGAATCAATACCCCAAATGTCGAAAATTTAACTAGAAAGCATGTAAGTTTGAGGCATTTCATCATGTTTGGAAGTATTACCTATTCTCTGGCATCTATCAAAAGAAGTAACATACCTATTAGCATCTTTGAACTGTGTGGGCCAATAAAAACCTGATTCAAGTGCTTTATGTGATGTCCTAATCCCACTGTAATGTCCTTCTATTGGTCTTGAATGATAATGGTCCAGAATTTCATTGGCTTCTGGTTTCAAAACACACCTTCGAAAAACCTGATCTACACACACACAAAAGAGAAAAGGATCCTCCCAAAAATAGTTTTTTGCATTAACAAAGAATCGCTTCTTTTGATGATGATTCAATCCTTTTTGTAGGATGTTAGCAACCAAATAATTTGTGATATCTGTAAACTAAGCACCTTCAGAATTGGTTACCGCAAAAAGTCGTTCTTTAGGAAATGAGTCATTTATGTCCTTCTCATTAAGCTGCTCAAGATAGGGATTCTCGAGAGGTGGTCTACTGCAAGAATTTTAGCCCCTTTCTTATCTTTAATTTCCAAGTTGAATTCTTGCAGTAATAGAATCCACCTTATAAGTCGGGGTTTTGCATCTGGTTTAGTCAAGAGGTAGCGAAGAGCGGAGTTGTCAGTGTACACAACAACTTAGTATTAAATAAGGTTTAAATTTATTGAATGCAAAAACCATAGCTAGCAATTCTTTTTCGATAGTGGTGTAATTCTCTTGTGCGTCTGTCAAAGTCTTGCTAGAATAATAAATCGACTGAAAATGCTTGTCTTTTCGCTGTCTAAGAACTACACCTACTGCAAAATCACTCGTATCCCACATTAGGTCAAAAGGTAAATTCCAATCAGGTGCAACCATAATCGGGGAATTAATTAATTTTTCCTTAAGAACATTAAACGACTTTAAACATTCCTGACTGAAATTGAATGACACATATTTTTCTAGCAAATTAATTAAATGCTTAGCTATTTTAGAAAAATCTTTGATAAATCTTCTATAGAACCCAACATGTTCTAAGAAACTTCTAATAACCTTAACTGAATTAGGGGGAGACAATTTTTCAATGGTTTCAATTTTCACTTTATCAACCTCGATCCTTTTACTAGAAATTTTATGGCCCAAAACAATCTTTTCTTGAACCATGAAGTGACATTTTTCCCAATTAAGCAGAAGGTTCATTTCCTCGTATCTCATCAAAACTTGTTTTAAATTATTAAGAAAAAGATGAAAAGAATTACTGAATACTGGGAAGTCGTCCATAAATACCTCCATAATGTCTTTTACTAGTTTATCAAAGATGGCTAGTATGCAACGCTGAAAAGTAGTAGGAGCATTACATAATCCAAAAGACATTCTTCAGTAAGCAAACATACCATATAGACATGTAAATGTCATTTTCTCTTGATCCTCGGGAGCTATTGGAATTTGGAAGTAGCCAGAAAGGCCATCTATGAAACAATAATACATTTGACCAGATAATCTCTCCAACATTTGATCCACAAACGGTAGAGGAAAGTGGTCTTTCCTTTTAGCATCATTCAACTTCCTATAATCGATACAAACTCTCCATCTCGTGATTGTTCTTGTTGGAATCAACTCATTCTTCTCAATAGCCACAACAGTTATTCCTCATTTCTTAGGAACAACCTGCACAGAACTCACCCAAGTATTATCCAAAATAGGATAAATAACTCCAGCATCTAGAAGTTTAATTACCTCAGCTTTGACAACTTCCTTCATGTTTGGATTTAACCTTCTTTGAGCTTCACACATGGCTTATACTCAGCTTCCATTAAAAATTTATGGGTGCAAAAAGAAGGATTGATTCCTCTAATGTCCAAAACTTTCCAGGCTATAGCTCTTTTGTGTTCCTTTAACACTAGCAGCAATTTATATTTCTCAATCGACTTTAAATTTGAAGCAATAATCATCAACAATGTAGAAATTTTCCCAATGAATGCATACTCCAAATGGTTTGGCAATTGCTTTAGTTCCAATTTGGGAGGTTCCTAAATAGAGGGCTTCAATTTCAGTTCTTTACTTAACTCAATGGCCTCCTAATTTTTCTACCTCAGTGGAGACTCATTAGTATCTAGATCAATTTTCATCTAATTTATCACAGCATTTTCTTCATCGACCTCCTCTCCTTGAACACGACACAGTTCCAACGTGTCCTTATGAATAATTTCCTACAAAAGATCTTGAATAGAATGATTAATAAAATCTATAATATAACAGGAATCATCTTGATCTCTAGAAAATCGCATGGCATCATAATTTTGAAAAGTGATCTCATCATCCCCCATCTTAAGCACTAGTTTACCATTACCCATATCAATAATAGCTCTAGTAGTGGCTAAAAAGGGTAGACCTAAAATTAAAAGCACCTCAATGTCCTCATCCATGTTAAGTATAACAAAATCAATAGGGAATATGAACTTATCTACTTTCATAAGTACATATTCAATAATACCCTTAGGATATTTAACAAATCTGTCAACTAATTGAATACTCATCCTAGTGGGTTTTGGTTCCCCAAGACCAAGTTGCTTGAACATTTTACAAGGCATCAAATTAATACTAGCACCCAAATCAGCCAATGCTTTTTCAATGTCTAAACTACCAATAAAACAAGGAATAGTAAAACTTCCTAAGTTTTTCAGCTTGGTGGGCAGTTTATTTTGGAGAATGTCTGAACACTCCTCATTAAGTTCCATAGTGGATAGTTCTTCACACTTCCTTTTATTTGTTAAAAGCTCCTTTAAAAAGTTTGCATATGTGGGCCTCTGCGAAAGAGCTTCAACAAAAGGTAAGTTAATATGTAATTGTTTAAAAAGTTCAAGAAATTTACCAAATTGTTCATACATACGATCTTTCTTTAACTTTGTTGGGTATGGTATTGGTGGTTTGTATTCTTAAAGTACTGGGGTTTAAAATTTTTCGGTTTTTGCCACCCTATCATTTTTCTTATCAGTTTCTTGTTTCATCTTCTTTTTGGGTTCAGACAACTCCTTCCTATTCCTCAATGTAACTGCCTTAACATGTTCTTTTGGATTTGGTTCAGTGTTACTAGGTAAGCTACCTTGCTGTCTTTCTGAAACTAGTTTAGCTAGCTGCTCAATCTTATTTTTGACCCCATGAATTGATGCTTGTTGATTTTTCAAAGCTTTCTTAGTGTTTTGAAATCAAATTTCTGACATCGAAATAAATTTGGCTAATATCTCTTCAAGGTTCAGTTTCTTTTCTTGCTATTAAGGTTGCTGAAAACCCAGGAGGGGTTGTGACTTTTGATTTCCTTGACCAGCCCATGAAAATTTGGATGGTTCCTCCAACCTGCATGATACGTATTACTATAAGGATTATTCTGAGATCTAAAATTATAACCCATAAAGTCAACTTGTTCATGCTCCATGTTAGACTTGAAACGTGAATATTCTGAATTAACCATCCTCGCTCCATTCGCATCGCACTGCATCACCAGATTCACCTGTTTAGACAAATTTAAACCATCAATTTTCTTAATAAGAGCTTCAACCTGATCAGCTAGCATAGAAACTGCATCAATATAAAAAAATCTGGCTACCTTGATAGGTTTTACTCTCGTAACTTTCCACTGATAATTATTCAGTGCCATCTCCTCATTAAATTCTTGAGCTACCTTAGGTGTTTTGTTATTTAAAGTTCTACCAGCTACTACATCAATCATCTGTCTAGTTGAGGGGTTCAAACCATTGTAAAAAGTTTGAAGTTGGAGCCACAAAAGTAATCCATTGTGAGGACACCTTCTCAACAAATCCTTGAATCTCTCCCATGTATCCTAAAGAGTCTCAATATCAAACTGAACAAAGGAAGAGATGTCATTCCTCAACTTAGCTATTTTAGCTGAAGGAAAATATTTTTAAAAAAAAAATTTCAGTCATCTACGTCCAAGTAGTGATAGAACCTCATGGTAAAGAGTTTAATCATTGTTTTGCCTTACTCCTCAATGAGAATGGGAACAACCATAAGCGTATGGCATCACCAATAACACCATTAATCTTGAAAGTATTGTAAATCTCCAGAAAGTTAGCCAAATGAGCATACGGATTTTTATCTTGCAAACCATCAAACTGAACATATTTTACACCATTTGAATTGTGCTTGGCTTGACCTTAAAGTTGTTTGCATTAACAGTCGGCCTAACAATACTCGATTCAGCCCCAATCAGAGTGGGCTTAACATAATTATACATAGTATGAGGGGTAGGACCTGCAGGAGGTAGCTAATTATTTTGATTATCACCCATCTCCACAGTAATGTTCTTTTCCTCGTGATCGTCTACTGTACTCTACTGATTTTGCACTGCTTCTCTAACCTCTCTACGATTTCTGCGAGCAGTTCTTTCAATCTCACTATAAAAAGTTATTGGTTCCAACGGGTTTCCTCTAGTCATAAACTAAAGCAACCTGTCAAAATCAAATAAATGAAAATATAAAAATATAAAATTAAATTGAACAAATAAAAATAAAAGTAAAATAAAAAATGGCTAAGTTAATAGAAATAAAATTTTCCTAATATTTAAGTCCCTGACAACGACACCAAAAACTTGGTGTCCACAAAATCAACTAAAAATATGACAAAGGCAAGTGTACCTATCGATAAATAGAAAGGCAAGTGCACCTATCGATAAATAGTATAACTATGGTGAGCAAAGATATCGTTCCCATGAGGACTAAAAGTACTAGTAATTACCGTCTTCCTATTATCTAACCGACAAATTGAAGTGATTGAATTAAACTAAAATTAACTAAATTAATTAACTAAGAACTCGGCAAAGAATAAATCAGGAAAATAATCGAATAATAACCAAGAAGTGAAACAATACCCAAGAAAAATCGACCTAGGCTGCATCTATCATTATCAATCTGAATTAAATAATTTATTCACTTAATATCTTGATCCGTAAAAATCCCTAAATTATTTTAATATCTCTCTTCAAAATTAAGAGCAACTGACTCCAGGTTGATTAACTAAAATTTTTTTCTAATTAAAACCCCTATTATCGCATTAACTCGATCTATGGATTCCCCTATTATATTTGGCTCTAATCCGGTAGATTTATGTCGTCCTATTTCTAGAATTGCATGCAATTCCTTTCAATTATGCTAAATCTACTCTTAAACAGGGTTTATTCCTCCTCTGAATTAAGCAAATCGAACATGAATTAATAATCTAGAAATGTTAAATCAAGAATTAAGCACACATAACTGAGAACAAGATTCAAGTATTTATTGCGTAAAACAAAAATCAAAAGATAGAATTCATCATAGGGTTCATCTCCCCTAGGTATTTAGAAAATTAGTTCATAATCACAAATAAAAATATCTCAAAGTTAGTATAACCACAAGAAATAAAGAAACTCATAAAAACTTCAAAGATATTAAAATGAGATCTCCAATCTTTGTAGAAATCTGTTTCAAAGTCAGCTTCAATGGCGTTTTTCGAGTTGTTTCTTCAATATTCTCAAACGACTCACTTTCCTCTTCTGATATTTGGTATTTATAGGTATTAAAATGCCCGAAAAATCTAAAAATTACGTTTTATTGTGTCTCTGGAGTGCGAATTGCGAAATCTACATGGTCTGGCACATGGCCGTGTGGTCTAGCTCGTGTGGGAAGGCCCAACCCGTGTGGCTCCTGAAATCTACTCCAATTGTCTGATTTTCTCTCTGTTTTCGCTTGTTTTGCTCCTGAATGCTCTCCCAAGTATAGAAACGTGAATTTAAAGGATTAGAAGCATAAAAATTACCATTTTCCATTGATTAATCTCCCAAAAACACATTAAGAATGGGATTAAAATGTATTACTTTTGACACTTATCAATCATGAACTCTCAACGAACAAGTTCTCCACCTCTTCCACAAAACCCCTAAAGGGATATTCTTTAATAATGAACACCAACCAAGTTCAAGCAATGCTTAAACTTCGTTATAGAAAATGACTTAGTCATCGTATTTGCAGGATTATCATGAGTACTAACTTTTCTTACAACAATATCACCACGAGAAATAATATCACGCACAAAATTATACCGAACATCAATGTGCTTTGTTCTCTTATGAAACATTTGATCCTTCGTAAGGAAGATGACACTCTAACTATAACAAAAAACTGTACTGATCTGAAGGTCTTTACTTGGTTCACCAAAGAGTCCCTTTAACCAAATAGCTTTTTTTCAAGCCTCAGTAATTGCCATGTATTTAGCTTCAGAAGTAGACAAAGCAACTGTAGTCTGCAAAGTGGCTTTCCAACTGATTGCACAACCTCCAATAGTAAAGACATACCTTGTGAGAGATCTTTTTTTACCAAGGTCTCTGGCAAATTCAGAACAAACATACCCAATTTCTCCATCTCTAGTTCTTCCAAACTGTAAGAAAACATTAGTAGTACCTCGTAAGTATCTAAAAATCCACTGAACTGCTTTCCAGTGTTCTTTATCGAGATTTTCCATGTATCTACTAACTGCACTAACTGCATTTGATAAATCTGGATATGAGCAAACCATAGCATTCATGAGAGATCCCACTGCAATAGAATATGGAACACGTGACATGTACTCAATCTCATTTTCTGATTGCGGAGACAAAGCCAATGAAAATCTGAAGTGGACTGCTAATGGAGTACTAACAGGCTTGGCACTCTTCATATTGAACATGCAAAGAACTTTCTCAATGTACCCTTTCTTACTTAGGTACAATTTGCATGCTTCCTACCTCTGAGAATCTCTATCCCAAGTATCTTCTTTGTTGCTCCCAAATATTTTATCTCAAATTCTTTACTAAGTTAGGCTTTGACCTTTCTTATCTCTCATTTATCTTTGGCTGCTATCAACATGTCATCAACATTGAGGAGTAGATATACAAATGATCCATCACTGTTTTTCTTAAAATAAACACAACTGTCAAAGCTGCTTCTTTTGAAATCATGAGTAGTCATAAATGAATTAAACCTCTTGTACCACTGCCTAGCTGATTGTTTTAGGCCATAAAGGGACTTTTCTAGCAAGCAAACATAGTCCACTTTTTTCGAGACTTTAAAACCCTCTAGTTGTTGCGTGTAAATATCTTCCTGAATTTCTCCATACAAGAACTCTATTTTTACATCTAACTACTCAAGCTCCAAATCATACATGGCTACAATACCAAGCAAGGCTCGAATCGAACTATGCTTCACAACTAGAGAGAACACATCTGTGAAGTCTACACCTAAAATCTGACTGTAACCTTTTGCAACCAGCCTTGCTTTATATCTGGGTTATTCAACTCCTAAAGTCCTTTCTTTATTTTTAAACACCCATTTACAACGAACAATCTTTTTAACCTTAGGAAGCTTCACTAGGTCCAATGTTCTATTCTTATGGAGCGATTCCATCTCTTCTTGCATGGAAAACATCCACAATCTTGAATCTTCACAGCTAACTGCCTCAAAATAAGTATATGGCTATTGATTTGCATCTATATCTTCAGCTAAATTTAAGGCATAAGTAACTAGATCAGCTTCGGTGAACCTTTTTAGAATTTTAATTTTTCTTCTAGGTCTATTCTTGGCAATAGAATATTGTGGTGAAGAAACAAATCTACTCTGAGTTTCTGTACTAACTTAAGAAGTAGTCTCTGTTGTAGATCCTGGATCAAAGTGAAGCTCCACCTGCTTCACATATGTGTTTGAAATTTGTTGGTATTTATTGAAAGAGTCTTGAAGAGATAAGTTAGAAAACATAAGAGTTTCATAAAAAAATATCTCTACTAATTACAATTTTCCTCATTTCAGGACATCATAGCTTTTACCCTTTAACACCAGTCTTATCACCAAGAAAAACAAATTTAATGGATCTAGGTTCCAATTTCCCATTATCAACATGAGCATATGCAGGACACCCAAAAATCTTCAAATTAGAATAATCAATAGGATTACCAGACCATACCTCTTGTGGAGTCATTTTCTCAATGGCAATGGACGAAGACCGGTTAATTATAAAATATGCAATAGAGGTCGCTTCAGCCTAAAATGACTTTGGTAAACAAGCATTCAATAACATACATTGAACCATTTCCATGATTGTTCTATTCATTTGTTATACAACGCAATTTTTTTGTAGAGTATGGTGAACTGTCAAGTGTCTTAAGATCCATTCTTATTTGCACAATTCATTTAACTTATCAGAATAGAATTTTAAGCCATTATCTGTGTAGAGGTGTTTTATCTATTTTCCTATCTGCTTCTCGATCATAGTGTTCCAAGCCTTAAACGTGGAAAACACATCACTTTTTTGCTGTAGGAAGAATGCCCAAACTTTTCTAAAAAATCATCAATGATCGTCAGCATATAATTAGCGCCACCCCTCAAAGGTACTCTAGATGGTCCCAAAATATCAGAATGAATATAGTCCAATGTTCCCTTCATGTTATGGATTCCTTTGGTGAATCAGACTCTCTTTTGCTTCCCCAAAATGCAGTGCTCACATAACTTCAATTTGTTAATGCATTGTTCATCAAGAAGTCCTCTTTCGCTCAATTTGGCCATGTCATTCTCACGTATATGCTAAATTTTAGTAACATCATCATCTAACAAGGAGGAGGAAGCAACAACTACATCGCCAATAATAATAAACCCTGCAAAACGTATAATTTGGCAGTATTTCTCTACCCTTTCATCACAATGAGGGAATCGTTGCTGATATTTAGATCCCTATTTTCAACTGTGTACTTGTACCCTTTTGAATCAAGAGTACTCAATGAAATAAAATTCCTCTTCAATTTTGGTACATGTGGTATGCCACTAAGTGTTCTGACAACTCTATCGAACATCTTAATTTTGATCGTGTCAATACCTGTGATTCTACATGAAGTACTATTTCCCATCAAAATAACACCTTCAGATACTGCTTGAGACATATATAGAAGGTGCATCTAGAATTGAGACTCATATAGAAGGTGTATCCAGTATTGATGATCTAGTCCTTGCACACTTTAGAATTGTTGACAAAAGCACCTAGGAGTTCACCATTGCTATAGTCTTCTACAACATTAGCTTCACCCGATTGTTCTGGTTGTTTTCTCTTTTCATTCGTCACCTCCCTTTTGATCTTATTTTGCCACTTATAGCACTCAAACTTAATGTGTCATTTCTTCTTGTAAAATTTACTGGATTTACCTTTGTTTGAAGATCTCGATCTACCCTTAGATTTACTACAAGGATTTCGTTATTGTGTCCTCCCACGATTATTATCAGTAGTTCGTTCTTGTCTCCCACGAATAATGAGACCCTCTCCCTAAGAGTTGGATCCAGCCTCAAGATGCTTCATCTTGTCATACAAGGTGAATGAAGCATAGACTTTATCAACTGTGAGAGATTTGAGACTACACAAAATCGTATCTATAAAGGTTGAATAAGACGGAGGAATCGAACAAAGTAAAATTAACCCTAAATCTTCTTTATCATACTGAACCTCCATGGCCTCTGCGTTCAAGAGAATTTCTTTAAACAAGTTAACTGTTCGTGGATAGACACACCTTCCTCCAAATAAAGAGCGTAAATATGCTCCTTTATATGTAACTTGCTAGTTAGGGTTTTCGATTATGCCCATAATGTAGCGGTGGTCTTCTCTTTCAACACGTCCTATAGAATTTCATTTGAGAGATACAGATGTAATTGTGTTAAAGCATTTCAATCTTTACGTTTCTTCTTTTCCTCTATCAATGCTGAAGGCATCTTATTTAACCCTAGTAGGGCATCCTCCAAATCCATCTACACAAGAACTGCCTAAATCTTTACTTGCCACAATGCAAATCTGGTGTTGTGATCCAACAACGAAATATCATACTTCATTGTCACCATTACAGTGGTCGAGACAAGCAACCCAAAAAGCTTTGATATCATTTTGTTAAAACTAACTTTGATAATGACAATATGCAATGATCGTAAAGCAGTAAGAAAAGAAAAATAGAACACAAAAATTTGACGTGAAAACCTTTTTAGGAAACAAACCAAGGCAGAGGAGGAGAAATTCACTAATGTTGAAAACTGAATGATATGAGAGGAGTTCTTACTTTCTTCATTCTGCTCTCTATGTTGCGACATCGGATCTCCCATGTTGCGACATAGCTTCCAAGATTTGCCCAAAATGTCTTCTAATGGTCTCATTCACACTCACGAAGTACGTTAGCTCTCCCTTAGGCCTCATTCGGCCCTTAAGGTCAATAAAAGACGCGATTTTCACATTTTATTTAATGTAAGTAAAACTAAAGAAACTTAAAAACATAACAAAAATGCTTGCATTCAAGCTACTTAAATGTGAAAACTAGTTTAATCTGCTATATTGAATTACGGTAGATCATATTCCTAGTAATACCAAAAATAATCCTCGTAGAGAAGGGAATGAGCATATAAAAGCAATAGCGCTTCAATCAGATAAAGTATCGAGTAGTTTAGAGAACCCAATTCAAGAGATGCATAAGGAGAATACTTATGATCTTCAGGAAGAACCTTAAGAAGCTGATAATGAAATTGAACTAGAGGAAGTAGTTGCACCGGTATTTGAGCCAAAGATAGGAACAATTAAAGACTCTACCGTTGCAACAATATTGTTTCCTTTAAGTTTGGATGAAAAGAAAAAGCGAGATGAAGACGAGTTTGTAAGTTTTCTAAACTTGTTCAAAACATTAAATGTTAATCTGCCTTTAATTAAATGGATTGAAAAAGTTCCTAAGTACGCTAAATTTTTAAAAGAAATTATGTCAAGGCGTAGGAAAATTAATGTAAGAAAACAAGTTAATATAAGCGCTTGCTGTAGTGATATTATTTCGAGACAGGTGCCTCAAAAGTTGAAAGACTTGGGAAGTTTTACAATTCCAATAGAGATAGGGAGCATTCATTTTAATAGAGCTCTATGTGACCTAGAAGCTAGTATTTATTTAATGCCTTTCTACATTTATGAAAAAAGTGGGTTAGGGGACCTCAAAAATACCTAGATAACACTACAATTGGCTGACAGATCTTCAATGCATCTAAAAGGAGTACTAGAATATGTGTTAGTCAAAGTGCGCAGCTTTATCATCCCAGCAGACTTTGTAGTTCTAGATTTGTAGAAGATCGAGACACCTTTCCTAGCCACTTTGAAGTCCACCATTGATTTGGAATATAATGAATTAATAATGAGGACTAATGGTGAAACCAAAATCTTTAAATGTGGCCACCAATAGAGTGGGGAAGGTAGGAGGAAGTCAAGGGAGCATTGCAATGAATTATCTATTTCTAAACCTAATCATCCCAAATCAATGGATGTACTTCCTTTAATCCATGTAGGTCAGAAAAATAGTTTCAAGGAAAGGGATAAGCAGACGAAGGTGGAATGAAACGACGGATGATGAACTAATATTGAAGGAACTAGAGAATCGTCCTTATGTGAACTAACGAACCTGTTGGATGAATCTGGAACTAAAACTTGATTATTTAAATTAATGTTTAAACATTTGTAAATTATTGTATATTTAGCTAACTGTTTAGTTTAGATTTTAAATTTTATTAAATTTTACGTTTTATATAAATTGTAACACTCTAGAAATTGGAATTTTGGGTGAAAATAGATCCAATGTCACAACACGACAACTCCGTGTCTCAACATCAAGGCTAGAACTGATGAAATTGAGGAAATCATTTTGATGTCGCGACATAGACTATTTGTCGCAACACCAAAGTTAGTTTACCCAGAAATCCAAAATTCCAAAGTGTCACGACATCGAACCCTGATGTAGTGACACAAAACCTCTATGTCGTGACATCGCTGTAATTTTTAAAAGGGTTGCCCCAACCCGATTAACTCAACCCAACGGATTAACCATTATTAAACCCAGTTTGTACCCTTCAAAGTATTATTTTTTAACCTAAAAAAACCATAATCTCTCATTCTAAACTTTCTTAACATTCTAAACACATCAAAACTCTCTCAGCCTAAAACCCCTTTTGCATTAAAACCCTAAATCTATATATCTTCTTTGCTATTAGTTAAAATGCATACTTGTCACAACCAGAGGAAAATAAACTACTAGAAGGAGCAACCACAAACGAATATTAAGAGGAATTCAGCATATCTTTTTCCAAGGTTAAGGGTTCCTAAACTCCTATTTTACTGTTCCATCGAAAACTTTGTTTGCTAGTTTATTAGTTTTTGAATTTAAACAATACTCAAAATGCCTCCACGAAAATTTAGAAAAACTAATGAACCAGAACCTTCAATGGTTCTGAATCCCTCTAATTTTTTGAAACCAAATGTTGAAAAATATTTTGTTGAACTTCAAGGAAAAACATTTATTCAAGTAAGGGGATTTGAACTGTCGATGGTTCTCTGTCAGGAGATATGGCCTTTAGTAAGATATCATAGATGGTAACATTTTTGTACAATCCTAAAAGACTCTGTTGTGGTCCCTATAGTTCAGGAATTTTATGCATCCTTACGGGGCCAATAGGCTAGAAAAATCGAAGGTCATACATGGGAATCAATACCTGTGTGGAGGAAAAATGTATGAATTACCCTCGAGTTATTTGTGAATTTTATAATGCTCCATTTTATGAAATAAATTTTATGGAAGAAACTGATTTGGATAACCAAGGGAATGGGTGAATGGAAATGTCGCCCAGGTACTGATATTCCAACCTTTTTTAATCAAGCAATAATGTGTCCTGAAGCAAAAATGTGGGTCCAATTTTTGTGCACTAGAATAGCTCCTGCTTTGAATGTTTCTAAAGTCAATACATTTCAAACGGTTTTGCTCTACGCTATTTTGCAGAAAAAAACATATATGCATCAGAATGTGGATATACCAAAATATGAAGCAATGCGTTAGTGGCCAGAGAGTGTGAGTCTTCTTTCCTCACTTATTGATAACCCTATGTAAGAGAGCAGGCGTTCCAATGGCATCTATGAAGCAATCAATAAAACCGTCTTGAAGCATAATTGGCGACACTCTATATACACAATACATTGAGCTACGAGCTAAACAAATTAAATAGTGGAACAAACACCAGCAAGAGATGTTGGCCACTATGACTTAATCATAAAGAAAAGAAAAATTGACTGTTCAATAGGAAATTGGCAAGAGCAGTCATCCCAAGCTAGACTGAATGATACATTGGATGTAGGAGTCGGCCCCGAATTTTCAGGAATTAGCACGGAAAAATAATATTAGGGTACCTAAATATACGTCAGATATGTTTGGGCTGACATATCCAAAGCAAGAAGAAGAGGAAAAGGAGAGTGAAGAAGAAGAAAGATTTGATGAGGTGGAGGAGGATGATAAGATGGATTTTTAGGAGAATGGCTGAACTTTTTAACTTTTTTTTTGTTTTTAAAAGATTGTATTAAAATTTGGAATGATTTTGAATTTATTTTAATTGTTAGGAGTAGGAGTAATAATATATTATTAGTTGTTTTGTTTAAATTTCCTACGTAGGAACCCCACATGGAAGAAACGCAACGATTTTAAGCTTTCAACGATCAAAGGAGGAGGCATCCGCCAATAGTTACCGAAATTATCACGATCAATCGGGTAACTTATTTTGTTATCCTTTAGAGAGCTACACGTTGAGGACAATGTGTTTTCTACAATGTGAGAGGATAACATAGAGAATTTGTTTGAAAATTTTATGCTTTTCTTAGATTTTTCTTGTCATTTTTGTGCTTGAGCTTGTGGAAATACAAGTGTATTGAAAAAAAGGAAAAAGAAATGTGACAAAGTCACAAAAGTAGAAAATCTCATTCATTAGTGCACAAAAACTCGCTAGCTAATCGTAATTGTTATATTATATTGTGACTTTCTATGTGGAGAAATAAGGAAGGTGAGAGAAGGAGAAATAATGTGATGAGTGGGAAAGGGTTACTAAGGGGAAAATAGGGGACAATATGATGTGACAAACTATTTTCATGCTTAAACTTTTTGATGCTTACTATTTTTGAAATCCATACCTGTCCTAAGCCTCAGAATGTTACAAACTGAAAAACCCTATGCGATCTAGGTAGACTTATTCACAATTCGAAATCATACTGAATAATTGCACTTATGATTGTTTGTATTATGATAGGATAATCTAATTACTTGTATAATTTATGGATGGATTCTTACATTCGAGACCTTTAATGCTTGTATACTTTATAATATACTGAACTTAGGTGTTTGATATCAAAAGTGGTGAGTTAGTTATATCTCATGCCAAGATTATGTATGAATGTAAAATGCCTATGCATGTGCTTCAAAGGTAACACTTGTACCATACTTGTTCAAAGGTCGTCTTTTAATTTACTGTTTTTGTTTGTTATGCTTGAGGAAAAGCAATGGCTTAAGTGTAGAGGACTTTATTCTGTTGTAATTCGGTGTAACAGATTACACTAGTTTTCACACTTTAGGAGCTTGAACATAAGCATTTAAGTTAAGTTTTAATTACATTTTCGTAAGTTTAGTTAAGTTTAATAAAATGTGCAATTTGAGTCTTTTATTCATCTTAAGGGTCGAATGAGGCCTAAGGGTAAGCTAATATACTTTGTGAGTGTGCAAGAGACCATTAGGAGACGTACTAACTCGATACTAGACACTAGGTTGCAACACGAAGCATTGGATGTCGTAACATAGGGAACAAAATAGAAGAATTCTAGGACTGCCTTTAATGTCGCGACATACCCCTAAAGACACCCTGAAGATAAGTATACTGCCCTCGATGTCGTGACATAGGACCTGGTGTGTCGCTAACTGCCTCTGGACATACTTACGTCCAGAGTGTGAATACTGCAGAAAAAATATAGATATATGAGGTGATATCGCAATATACGAGTCCAGTTGTAATATAGTTACAACAGATTAGGTGAGTACTCCGAGGATCGTACCCAAGAGAGGCGAGTGCTAGATGAATTTTAACCTAAACACCAAAAGATCTAATTTGTACTTTAATTTATTTATAGTACGATGATAATAAAAGAGAGTTTTTAAGATTTTTTACAATAAAAAAAAATAAAATAACATAAAGAAATAAAGTTCAAGAGATCAGATAATAGGATAAATCAAATCTAATTATGGGTGATTAGCACGCCTCGGGTTCCTCATCAATCAACTAGTTGCTATCTCAATAGGATCTTTCGATTTTTGACTCAAATAACAAGTCAGCAAGAACTACTTATCTTTTGACCTCACAGTCCATACTGGTTTGGGGTGAAGATGTTCACGGATAGGCCATACCAATTTTGGGTTAATTCCCACCTTTATTACTTCCGAAGGTTGTCAGACTTAAGGTTTTAAGTTCTTCCTTTCCCAAATAGATGATCTGTTGAGTAACCCTAAAAAATGGTTAATGGATCATACCTCCACTCGCTAATCCCCAATAGAATGATTAGTTCCTCACTGTTTTCATAAATAATATGGAATTGAAGTAAAGAGAAAACATGATAAATGAATTCAAGTGTACAGTTTAAGAGAACACTTGATTTGTATTAAGAATAAATTGAATCCACAAAATTTGACTATCTCCACAAATCAGATCTTTCAAGATAAACAAGAACAACTTGAAAATAAATCTAAAACCTAAAAAGGAAGAAAAGCTAAACTGAAATTAAAAGCATAAAAGTAAGCTAAGTAATTGGTGTCTTTTACATGTGACAAAAGAGCCTATTTATAGATCTCGGGTGATCGTCGTCCTTAACCCTAGGTTAGCTGAAATTCCAAAGCTTTAAGTTTGATTGTGCAGACCAAAATACCCCCTAGCTCGTGTCATTTGTTGTCCAGAGACGATGTCGCAACCCACCAGGACCTATGTTGTGACATAGGAGTCAGTATACTCCTTTTTGGGATATCTTTAATGTTGCGACACCATTAGGCTATGTCGCGACATCAGATGCAGTTTCGTGATTTCTCAATTTTGCTCCCTACGTTGCGATATTGAGCATTCCGTGTTGCAACATAGCGACCAATATTTTTTTGTACTCCTTCTTATGGTCTTCTGCACACTTATAAAGTTCATTAGCTCACCCTTAGGCCTCATTTGGCCCCTAAGGCGAAAAAAAGATTCAATTTGAACATTTTATTGGATTTAACAAAACTTACTAAAACATAATAAGATCTTAATGATAATGCTTAATTTCAAGCTCCTAAAGTGTGAAAACTAGTTTAATCTACTACACTGAATTATGGTAGATCAAACTCCCCTACACTTAAGTCATTGCTTGTCCTCAAGTAGCATGAACAAAGACAAGGAATAAAAGACGTCCCTTGAGTAGATATCATACAAGAATTGAATTTGGAGTACATGACTAAGTGTTTCATATTCACAAGTAACTTTAACATGATGAATAATTGACTTACCACTCTTGATTACAAACATCTATGTTTCGTGTATTACGAAGTATACAAATACTAATGGTCTCAAATGTAGGGATCCATCAATAAATCATACAAGTAATTTGATTATTTAAGTAGAATACAAATAGTTGTTTATGCGATTATTTAATATAATATCCATTCATACATAAGGATATTTAAGTCACATAGGACTTTGCAACTTGTAACGTTCTGAGGCTTAGGACATGTATGGAATTAAAAAGCAGTAAATATTAAAAGGGTTACAAACACGAAAATAGTTTGGCACATCGTATCGATCCCTATTCATCCTCGTTAGTGACCCTTTCCTACTCACTGTCTTATTTCTCCTTCTCTCACCTTCCTTATTTCTCCACATAGGAAATCATAGCATGACATAATAACAATAGCTAGCGTACGAGTTTCTGTGCACTAATGAAAGAGTTTTTCTTATGCTTGTGACTTTGTCACTTTTCTTTTTTTCAATGCATCTCACTCATGAATGCTTTTTTTCTTTTCAAGTTTATTTTTGAATTTTTCTTTTGTTTTGCACTTTTAGGCTAACATATAGTTCCTATGTCACACCAATCTTTCCTATTTCACTCTGTTTTTACAAACTTCTCCTTGATGTATCTACTTAACCCTCAATACGTATGGCCAGACGTCTATAGTCGTGTAGTG
Source organism: Gossypium gossypioides (assembly GCA_013467495.1). Taxonomy (NCBI): domain Eukaryota; kingdom Viridiplantae; phylum Streptophyta; class Magnoliopsida; order Malvales; family Malvaceae; genus Gossypium; species Gossypium gossypioides. The sequence continues at coordinate 9,935 of JABEZY010270940.1, read as the reverse complement.
TAGGACCAAATAAAAAGGGCAATTTACAAATTAATGTTTCATGCTCGGGGTTTGTAATGAGGTTCGTCAAGAAGTGTCAACAAGCTCAAAAAATCAGTACTAAAGGTGAAATACAAATACGTTAGCTTTTTGGCCCTGGATGTGTTCCAAACAATGCCTTAGGTCATCCCTTAATATCTCAATATGCACAAATTTAATCAACCAAACAAACTTAAATTCAGACATTTATCATTAATACTAGCATGCTCGTTCACTTGTATTTTCTATATCCTTTCCTACAGTTGATTGCTTAATGCCTATCTACAGTGTAATATATAGAACATAGTAGTCTAATAATCAAAAATTTAAAATCACCGATCATCATGTCAAATTTATTTGTAAACACAAGCAACTTATGTAAATGATCCTAACCAATCACTTGTATTTCTATAAGCACAAGCACACAAAAGACAAAAAAAAATTAAAAACTTAACACAAATTTTCTATGTTACCCCCCACACTTTAGATGGCACATTATCCTCAATGTGTAGCCCAAAAAAATAAGGAAAGAAGTTATCTGATTGATCCTGTCGTTTTAACTACTAATGGTGGGTGCTTCCTCCTTTGATCGTGTAAAGCTCGAATTGTTTGTGTCTCCTTCGTGTTAGCTTCCTACATAGAAAACTTACCCAAATACAATATGACTAAAAATCTACTATTAATCCTACTCCTACAAAGTCTAAATCAAAATCATTCAAAAATTAATACAAGTATTTTTAAAAACATAATTATAAATTGTTCAATCTCCTTCCTCAAAATCCATCGCCTTGCTTCTGTCGTCCTTCTCATCCTCTCATTCTTCTTCTCTTTCATGCACCTCTTCCTCCTGCTCCAATTTTTTTGGCCCAAACATGTCAAGTGTATAACCGGGGACCAAGATGTTATTTTGCCTGGAAAATTCTTAAAAAATTGGCTTTGATTCCTGCATCCACTGTATCATCCAATCTAGCTTTGGATGACTACTTTCACCAACTTCTTGTTGAGCTCATACGAACCTCTGTGACGAAGCTAGTATAGCTAACGATTCTTGTCGTCGTTTGTTTTAATCTTTTTTTTAGCTCGCATATCTATGTACTATTGGAAGAAGGTATCACCGATAATACTTTGGGAAGGTTTCAGCGACTGCTCAGTAGATGTCATAGGTACACTTGCCTTTTTTACATAAGGCCGTCACTAAGTGGGGAAAGAAAACTCCCATTTTCTGGCCATTTATACATCTTTTCAGGTTTTGGTGGATCTATTTTCTTATACACACCTACTTTTTCTGTAAAACTGCATACAGTAAAACTGCTCGAAAGGTATTAACATTAGAAACATTTAAATCAGGGACTATTTGCGTGCATACAAATTGAAACCACATTTTAGCCTCTGGAAATATAATAGCTTGATGAAAGGATATGGGAATATTGGAACCTAGGCGATATTTCCATTTGCCCCTTCCTTCAATTAGGAAGTTTATAATGTTATCCATACTTATGTCCCAAAAGTACTCTAAATCAGTTTCATCGATAAAATCTTTTTCATAGTATGGAGCATTATAAAAGTCACAAATAATTTGAAGGGTTACTTGCACTTCTTTCCCTCGCACAGGTACTATATCCCACATGTGGCCTTCAGTGTTTCTAGACTTTTGGTCTCATAAGGATGCATGAAATTCTTGAACAACCAGGACCACAACATTATCTTTTAGGATTGTCCATATCATACCTAACCAAAGGCCATATTTCCTTACATAGAATCATGGATGGATCAAATCCCCTCTCTTGAATGAATGTTTTTCCTTGAAGTTCATTGAAATATTTTTCAACATTCGTATTCGAAAAACTAGAGGGATTTTGACTCATTGATGGTTCCATTTCCATAGTTCGTCTAACTTTTTTAGGAGGCATATTTAGTTCTACTAGCTAATGAAACTTCAAGCAAGTGAATGTAATGGAATACTAAAAGTTGAGTTAGGAACCCTTAACCTCGTATTTGGATTCCTTATCACTCGTTTTTCTTCGTCATTCCTTGATATGTTTCCTTCTTTTTCCTGCACCAAATAATATTAAAAGAGAAAATTTTTCTAACTAAATCTAAAGAAAAATAGAAGAAATGGTTTTTAAGGTTTAAGGTATTTGAGATATTTTAGAAAATTAAAGAAGTTTATGATGTTTAAATAAGAGTTAATATGTGTTTAGGTTTTAAAAACTAAGGGGTTTAAAGGTTTAAAATCAGGTGAAAAGGGGTTTAGGCCGCCGAGTTGTACGAATGGGTTGGGTCAACTCTGTAGAAATTTGCAGCAATGTCGTAACATCCTTGACAGGTTACCATTGTTGCGACACCGGGGTTCGGTGTTGAGACACACTTTAGATTTTTAAATTTTTGAGTATACTAATTTCAGTGTCATGACACTGGAAGTAAAATAATTTAAGATTTACTGCCAGATTCAATCGACAGTATCATCAATTCACAGCTGGTCAATCCTTTTGTTCTATCAGCATTAGTCCATCGTTCGTCATGCCATTCTACCTTTGCCTGTTTGTCCCTTTCCTTAAACCTGTTTATACTTTCTGCATATATAAAATGAATCGTCTCCCTTGACTTGGGAATGTTTGAAATAATTAATTCTGTACACTGCTCCCCTAACTTCCTCTTACCGTCCTCTTCGCTCAGTTAATGGCCACATTTAAAGATTTTAGTCTCACCATTAATTTTCATAGTTAATTCGTTCTTTTCTAAATCAATGGTGAATCTGAAAGTGGCTAGAAAATGTTTACCTAATAAGATCGGTATCTACGATCTTCTTTAAAAATCTATTGATGTCAAGAATGAGTCTGCTGGTTCAATGGCTAAGCTTTTGTATACTCCTTGGTCCTGTGTTCAAATCCCGTCGTAAGTAATAGGAAATATTTTATTTTGAATTTCTTTGTATGGTAGTTAGTTTCGGTTGGTTACTTAATACCTTTTAGAAACCTCCGGCGGGTTTTTCTTTTCATTTTTGCTCTTTATTTTTCTGCTATGTTTCTTCTGTCAGTCATTCTCAATATTTAGTTCTTCGTTTTGGTTTCTTCCTTTCAAAGTGACCTTTTCTTTTGTTACGTTACGTTGTGCTAATTCTGTACAGGATCTGACTTATCTTTCTAATTCAATTCGTTGGCCGGTAAGTTTGATTTAAAGTTTTGGTGTTGAAAGTTCTTTGACATAACTTCGAATTTAGAATGTTAGTTTTTAGTGACTTGACTATAAGTTAACCAATTTTTCGACAATTTCTTATTGTCCAGGGACAAGACCTCATCCTTGTTGTTTTTGCTTCGAATATGTACAAGTGTATACCGAAAACCCCTATTTTTGTAAATTTTCAGAGGCCACAAAATGTGGCTGTTGACGCCACACGGCCAAAGACATAGGCGTGTGCCTAGGTCGTGTGAGCCACACGGCCATGTTCCAAGCCGTGTGGTTGGCCGTGTAACTCACTATTCATCATATTTGAGCCACACGAGCAAGGGACACGGGCGTGTGTCTAGGCCATTTGAGCCACACGAGCAATGAAATAGGCGTGTGTCTAGGCTGTGTAACTCATTCTTTATGATTTAGGACCATACAGCTAGGGACATTGGCGTGTGTCAAGGTCGTGTGAACCACATGGGCATGTAACCAGGTCGTGTGAGCCACACGAGAAAGGACATGGGTCTGTGCCCAGGCCGTGTGACTCACTTTTTACGATTTAGAATCACATGGGTAGATGACACGGGCGTGTGATCTGCATGTATGTCTGTTATGTTTGAACCTAAGTGAATAAAATCTATTAGAACATAATGTGCTACTGTTTGATATGTGCGAATTATCCAGATACGATGTGTATTTGTTAAGTTTGTTGGTACGCCTTTGCATTATTCTGTTGATGCAGAATATGTGATATCTAAATATGTTAGATCGATTGTTACTGATTTTGTTTTATAACTGTACACGTGACTTTATGACAAATCTGATATGATCTATTATGGTTCGAAAAGTCTGTTTTACAAAACATTGATTCTCATGTTTACTGATTCTGTTATTGAAAGATAGCATGTCTTACATGCTCATTTCTCTGATTTTGCATATGCATGCCATGACACAATGCAGTGGACTTGGGTTGATGTTAAAGGAGGAATATTTTGTACTGGAAGTTAATGATCTTTGTAATTAGTGGCTTGACCACATATACTTTATTGGAAGTTTAACTGCATATTGGTAAGCCATCATTTTCGGGCAACCTAGGGTGGCAGGTCATCATTGCCGGGCAACTCGGGATGACTTGGTGTGTAATGGAGTTTGGAAAAATTGTTTCTGATAAATCTGCATTTTGATTTGTTTGAAAAATACTATATCTGCAGAAACATAGATGCTCTGTTCTGCTCTTCTCCATTCTGTTCTGTTCTGTTTAGTTCTGCTTTGCTCTATACCATTCGGTTTTGTTCTACTCTATTTTGTTTTGCTTTGTTCTGTTGTACTACTTTTGATTAAATCAATGTGATACTCTAGATCTGTTCGTACTAGTTGTACAACTGTTGTTAAGTTCTTTGCGTTACTACGAGTTATATAGTATGCTCTGCTTATTTGTATTTGAGTCTGGTTATACGCGGTGCTTGGTAACTCATCCTTTGTCTTACCTTCATCTGTAAAGGAAAACATCTGATTTAAGATCGAACGGCGTACGGGAGCTCAGATTGTTTTACATTTAAATAACTGCGAATTGATCTTTTAAGTTTGTAAATTTTCTTGGATTTGCCTTTCTTTTCTTTTGATAATCTCATCCGTATCAGTCAATTTCTAACATGAAACTACAAAATCACCTAAGTCGACAAAAATGAATTTCTGGTTTTCAAAATTAAAATCCCAAAACGAAATCAGTTTTCAATGCGTTGGTGTAACTTGTCCAATTTCGGCTTAAACTTTTAGGTCGGGTTTGGGGTGTTACAGGAAGATTACTGTAACACCCTTAACTCGTCAACATCGCCGGATTAGTGTTATAGAGTATTAGGACACATATTGAATTAAATGACACTATGAAACCATTCAATTATTAATTTAAATATCAAATATTCAAAACCAATCGTCATTCACAGCATATAAACAAACACAGGCCATCTAACGAGCTTACGTAACCTAAAAATCAATTTAGAAACAATCAAGGGCTAATTTGAAATAAAACAGAAAAATGTAGATACATTGTAAACAAGGGTCACACGACTTTGTGACTAGGATGATGCCGTATGGCTCAGGGACAAGGTTGTGTGGCCAAACTGTGTACAGTTCAAAAATAGGGTCACACGGTCGTGTCGTTAAATCGTGTGCAAATCGAAATAGGGTCACACGACTGTGTCGTAGACAGTGTGCCAAATCGTGTGTAATTCAAAATAAGGTCACACGGTCATGTTTCCAGGCTGTGTAACAGCCTGAGACCATGTGGGATAAACTTTCACCAAAATTAAATAGGCCACACAACCGTGTGGTGTGGCCGTGTGTGGCATACGGTTGTCTGACAGCCCGTGTCCTAAGTCGTGTACACCTAAAATGACTTCCAAAACAAGCCAAAACAATACAAATTCCTTAGGTGCCAAGCCAAACCAAAATCAACCATAGACATGCATTCAAAACACACTTAAACAAGCTTAAAAATACCAAAACATCCAACCTAAGTGCCTAATCAATATGCCCTCATTGGCACCACATATAATCAACATTTATCAACCAACCAATTCATCCATTCTAGTCTTTTAACTATCAAACTTGTTACTATATAATCATTTAAAAATACCATTCAAATATAACTTTTTACTACACATTACCAAGATACCAGATATGCATTACATATACCAAAACATGTTTAACATTTGCAAAATAAGTATCCTATATACATGCCACGAGTAACCACAATTGAAGACTTCAAAATCTACTTATGTCAGATGGTGATAGGTGTGAGCTCCATTGATTGGATTGACACACCCTGATTATTCAAAATCTACAGAACATAATAACAGAAGTAAGTATATACAATACTTAGTAAGCTCATACAATTCAATTTAATAACTTACCTTATTCATTTAATAGATAATTGCAAATAGTTATTCAAACTAATATCCTTATCATGACAAAGTTCAATAATTCAAGATCAGTAAATCACGATCATAAAGATAGTTAAAATTCATATTTTTGTCTACGTTAATAATACATTGTATATATTTTGATTTTTCGATGGAACTTTGTAAAAGAACTCAATAAACAAGTGCGAAATCATTTAACGCTCGTTCGAGGTAGTTGGGTACAGAAATACTGTGTTAGGTTACCCCTCCGAGCTAAACCATTGGCAACACAGAAAAATAGCCTAGCCAGGGCTATGTATACATGTAAGGTTACCAGTCCAGACTAAACCTTTAAAATGACAACGGATTACCAGTCCAGTCTAAATCTATGTCACATGTATACCCGAGTCCACAACAAATGCTGAAGCTTGGTCCAGAACGAGAATCATTCAGAAACCTCATGTATGAGACTTTTACTCGGTCCATCAGAATTATCTCAGAATTTGATTTATTACCACATAGTCCGAGTTCCACTTCAACAGTTTATATACAAATATTTGACAACATTTAATAACGAATTGTAACTAAGGAAGATAGTATGAACTTACTTGTCAATTGATTCAATTAACAGGGACTAATCAGTAATTTTTCCTTTTCCTCGTACGTCCTCCAATTGTTGAGATTCTTGATCTAAAGTATAGTTTAATTTAATTAAATCAATTCAAACCACATAAATAATCAAATTTATGAATTTAAGTCCTTTTAATCACATTTTACAAATTTACCCCTAACCTTTACCCAATTTAGTCCCTAAACTCGAAGCTATCAAATTGAACACAATTAAGCTTAAACCAAGCTAAAAAAATTTCATATAATCCTAAAACAGCTCATATATTTCTCAATTTCACAATAATTCCATGTAATTTTACTAATTTAACAAGTAAATCCTTAAACATCAAAATCACTAAAAACTACTTTACAAAATAATCCTATTTAGCTGTTACAAAACTATCATAAAACTTCAAAAATCTCACAATTTCAAAAATAGCACATTTTAAAATGTTTATCAGTTTAATGAATTAACACCTGAGTTAGCTAGATTAAGCTCCAACAATGTTGGAAACATAAAAATTACTAAAAACGAACTTAAAAATCATACCATGCAAGAGAAGAAATGTTAGAAGAAAGCTTGCTACCTTCAAGCTATGGAGTTTCAGTTCTTTATTCAAAGTGAAAGGAAAAAGATGATGGCTATTTCATAATTTTTTATTTTAATTTTGCTTATTAATTAATTTACTGGATTACCCTTTAACCATTAATCATATCTTATGTAATTAACCACCAAGACCGTCCACTAATAAAGAAATAGGTAAATTTACCACTTAATGCCTTCAAGTCAAATTTCTAAAGTTATTTAACACCTTTAATTAATAAAAGTTAACTTTTGTAGCATTTAAAATTTAATACTTTTTACTTAATTAATTAACTAAACGTAAAAATTTCTTAACCAAATTTTTATTTAACACTAATAATTACCTGTAAATATTAAATAAATAATATTTACTAACTCACTTGTTGGAATTGTCGTCCCGAATCACCGTTTTTGACACCACTAAAAAATGGGATGCTACAATTACATCGGCCACCGAAATGGCCTGGCAGAATTATCAGAGTTTTAAAAACAATTAATTTTAAACATTTGTTTATTTTAGAATGATGTTTTGGTCTCTTTTCAGAAAAACTCAGGAATTAACGATTAAGTTTCACATCTTCATTATAACGGTGTTTATTATTGAAAACTTAGTTGAAAATCCAAATTAATTTCTAAACAAAACACATTTATAATTTAGCAGCAAAAAAGTGATATTAACCTAATTTTAATAAAAATCATGTTTCATGCATAAATAGATAAAATTCACAATCTAATAGCCTAAATTATTTAAATGTCATGCATGCTTAAGTAAAAATTGTAAACTAAGTCCCATGCCACAATAATAATATAGTTTCAAATGACCAGAATTATAAAATAATCAGTCTAAAATACTTTTATATCGAAATCAATATTTTGAACCGAGTCAATGTCCTAACCTTGTGGGTTATTTGAAAAGAAGGAAAATAAGGGGGTGAGCTATGAAAACTCAGTTTGAGTTCCATCACAAGACAACCAAAGCAACCGATAAGCATATTAATTCAAATTACATAACTTAAATCACATTTAGCAAATTCAGTATATCAGAATAACATAACAGTTTTCACAATGTATAAGTAGAACACATATACCATATCATATTGGAAATTTTCAGAATTTCAAGCACATGCTTTACGGATGCAAACGGATTCGACTTAAGAGATAAGATCCTACCCCACCGCTACACACCATACAAGTTCCCCAGAACTCATCCATCCTACACACCGGGTTGTGGAGAACCACCAAATGTTGCAGGTTAATACGCTACCAGACGGTTGTGAATACACAACATTTTTGCAGATAAAAGCTGTCAGATAGTATATGGATGAACCACCAGAGTTGCAAATTTATTGTCTGCTAGAACTTCCTCATTACAAATCATCCCAACCCATGCAACAAAATAAGACATGCTTAAAATAAATCATAACAGAACATATATTATGATTAAAAATAATCAAATATTGTAACAATAAATATGCTTTCAATCAATTAATTTAATGGTAAAATCATTTATTCTACAAAAGTCGTAAGTATAGATACAATAAACATGATTACTCACAGTTCATGCAATTGGGCATATATTCAATATTAATACAATCATTTAAATCAAGGATTCCAACATTATTCATACTATCAGGAACTTAATTGCATAAATTAAACACTAAAAATAGTTCGAGAACCATTCAGAGACTAATTTGCACAAAACATAAATTCTGGGCAAAACTGTAAATTTTAATAAATAGAGGCACATGGTCGTGTGCGATGGCTTAGGCTGTGTGAAAGGCTTACATGGCAATGTAACAAACTGAGGCTGTGTGGAAAATACAAAAATTAAGCTACAGGAGAGACACAATCATGTTGCTAAGCCGTATGGAAGGGTCTAGGCCGTGTAAGAAGCAAAAATCCTAGGGTTTCAATGGCACATGGTCGTGTGAGGGGCCGTATGGTCTACACGAGCAGCCCACATGCCCGTGTGGCAGGCCGTGTGGTCTAGGCTGGGTTTAATTTTGTCTCGATTTTCTCCTAAAAGAACACACATTTGACTTGCGGGGTCTCGTACAAGGATCCTCATGTCCAAATCTGATATGGGATATCTACAATGGGTCTTTCGATTGACAAAAATGCAAGAATTATTATCGATGTTCAAGATTTATTGAGTTTAATAAGATTTTCGGGAAAACTCATAAAAGATTCGAAATTGATTTTGGAAAATTGACAAGGACGATATTATACCAGATTTCCAAGGTTCTATGAAATTAGAAGTAGGAATTCTTACTAATCTTGGCATGTTAGAAACAGATTATGATGGTGCTACACTAAAAAAATACGAAGAACGGTTTGAACGGGGCAGAATTCAGGTTTGGGATTCAACAAATAAATTTCTAGCAAAAGAATATGAATTTTATGAAAAGGAAAAGTGGGAAATAAAAGATAAAAGATGTATTTAAAGAATAGAGAAAAGAAATTCTAAATAGGATTGAAAAAGGTAATTGAAATTCTATTATGATTAGAAAGGGACTAAATGGCTAGGTTAAGTAAATCTTTAGGGCCAATTTGGTAATTAAACTATTTTTCGAAATCAATAAAAGTTGAATGAAATTGACGTGATTTAAACCTTGGTGCAAAGGAAAACTATGTTAAAGTCTTACCACCAAACCAAC
>JABEZY010270910.1:0-12575 GCA_013467495.1 Gossypium gossypioides | reverse complement strand
TGACTGGCCGTGTGTCTCACACGGCCATGTCTCCAGCTCGTGTAACTCTCTATGCCCGTGTGGTGCAAATTAAAATTGAAAAAATTAGCTCCAGTGTTCACACGGCCTAAGACATGGTCATGAGTCCAGGCCGTGTGACCCATATTTTTTTACTATTTTTTTAATTTAATTTTTTTAAATAAAAAAATGATAATGAGTGAATTATTTTTAATTTTTGCTTTTTTAGTAATAAAAATAAAAATGAATGTAAATTTTTTGAAGTTTTTTAATGAAATTAAAATAAATAAATAATACAAAAGCACTCAGGTTGCCTCCTTAAGAAGCGCTTATTTAGAGTCTAAGCTTGACTTCCCGTTTTAAACTCACGGTTAAGGCGGATCTTAGAGCCTAAACTCATCTCTCTCGTTATCAATTTTAACACCAAAACAAGGTTTGAGACAAGTACTGTTTACCTTGAATGTGTTGAATTCGGAATGTGTTACCTCAACAGTACCTATGGAAAAACAGTTTTTACCACAAATGGGTTGGACCCTCTTGACTTAAACTCTGAAGGAAAAATTCGTGGGTTTAATTTGACTACCAACACTTTGTCCCCAACTTTGAATTTGTTCTTTCTCGTCAAATGCACATCATGGTGTTGCTTTATTTCTTCCTTGTAGTTTCTTGGTTTCTCATCAACCTTTGGTCACCATTCATCTAGTTCGTCGAGCTGCACCATTCGCTATTCACTTGACCCTCGAGTTCTATCACTTTGAATAAAATATGACTCCAACACGTTCTCATAAGGGATTTCCTACAAAGAACGTTGAGTCACATGATTACTAACATTAACAGAATAATTAGTATCATCGCGCTTATTAAGGACTCTCACAAAATCACGTGCTTAAAGAGTAATCTTTTCTTCACCTACACGAAGCACAAGTCCACTCGTACCCACATCAATAATAGTACTAGCAGTGGCTAAAAAGGGTTGACGTAAGATCATAGGTACCTCAATATCCTCATCCATGTCCAATACAACAAAATCAATAGGGAATATAAATTTATCAACTTCCACAAGTGCATCCTCAGTAATACCCCTAGGATATCTAATTGATCAATCTGCTAATTAAATACTCATCCTAGTGGGTTTGGGTTCCCCAAGACCAAGTTTTTTAAACATCTTATAGCCCATAACATTTATACTAGCTCCCAAATTAGCCAAAGTGCTTTCAATATTTAAACTACCAATGAGACAAGGAATAGTAAAACTTTCTGCATCTTTAAGTTTGTTGGGGAGTTTGTTTTGGAGAATGGCCGAGCAAACTGCATTAAGCTCTAGAGTCAACAAGTCGTCTAACTTCATTTTCTTTGTTAACAACTTCTTTAAAAATTTTACATACTTTGGCATCTGTGAAAAGGCTTCAACAAAAGGTAAGTTAATATGCAGTTTTTTTAAAAGTTCAAGAAATTTACCATTTTGTTCGTTTGTGCAGTCTCTTTTCAATGTTGTTGGATAAGGGATTCGTGGTTTATATTCTCTAATTATTGGCTTATGCTCCTTCTTAGCTTCCTCAATCTCATCACTTTTCACAACAGCTTTTAGCTTCGACTTCTTTTCAGGCTTGACTAACCCTTCCACGTTTCAAACAATGATTGTGTGGATTTGCTCGCTTGGGTTAGTTTCAGTGTTGCTAGGTAAACTCCCTTGTGGTCTTTTTGAAATAAGTTTGGTAAGCTGTCCAATTTGATTTTCGAGACCTTAAGTTGATGCTTGTTAACTTTTTAGAGTTATCTCAGTGTTTTGAAAACAAGTTTCTGACACTAAAATAAATTTAGCCAACATCTCCTCTAGGTTCGACTTCTTCTCTTACTGATAAGGTTGCTGAAAACCCAGAGCGGGTTGTGACCTTTGATTTCCTTGATGACCCTAAGAGAAATTTGGATGATTCCTCTATCCTACATTATAAGTATTTTTGTAGGGATTATTTTGAGGTCTAGAATTATTACCCAAAAAGTCGACTTGCTCATGCTCTATGTTAGACTTGAAGGGTGAGTATTCTGGATTAATCATCTCTACCCCATTCGAATCACATTGCATCACCGAATTTACCTGCTTAGAAAAATTGAAACCATCGAATTTTTTATTCAGGGCTTCCACTTGGCTTGCCAACATAGCAATTGCATCTATATTAAAAACATCGGCTACTTTCATCGATTTTGTTCTCATGACTTGCCACTAATAGTTATTCACTGTTATTTCTTCAATAAACTTTTAAGCCTCCTCGGGTGTTTTACTATTCAGTGTTCCACCAGCTGCTACATCAATTAATTTCCTATTTGAAGAATTTAAACCGTTGTAGAAGGTTTGAACTTGTAACCACAACGGTAACCCATGATGAGGGAACCTTCTCAATTGATCTTTAAATCTCTCTCATGCATCATATAATGTCTCCAAATCAAATTGAGCAAAACAAGAGATGTCGTTCCTCAACTTAGCTGTTTTAACCGATGGGAAGTACTTCAACAAAAACTTCTTGGTCATCTGATCCCAAGTCGTGATAGAACCTCGTGGCAATGAATTCAACCACTATTTTGCCGTGTCCCTCAATGAGAATGGGAACAACCGTAACCGTATGGCATAATCAATAACGCCATTGATCTTGAAAGTGTCACAAATCTCTAGAATGTTAGCCAAATGAGTATTCAGCTCAAAATTTTTTGAATTAATGGTACGTCTCACAATACTCGATTTAGTCCCAATCAGAGTAGGCTTAGCATAATCATACATAGTCCGAAGAGCAGGACCTGCAAGAGGTAGTTGATTATTTTGATTATCACCCATCTCTATAGTAATATCATTTTTCTCTTGATTGTCTACTACATTCTATTGACTTTGTCTTGCTTCTTTAACCTCTCTACGAATTATACGAGCAGTCTTTTCAATCTCACTATAAAAAAGTAATGGATCCAACGAGTTTCCTCTAGTAATAAACCAAAAGAATTTGCCAAAAGCAAACAAATGAAAATTTAGAATGTAAAAATTATATTAAAATATTAAAATATTAAAGTAAAAAATGGCTAAATTAATAGAAATAAAGTTTTCCTCATATTTCAACCCCTAGCAACGGCGCCAAAAACTTGATGTCCACGAAACCAATTAAAAATTCGACTAAGGCAAGTGTACCTATCAATTAATAGTATCCCTGCGGTGAGCAAAGATATCGTTCCCACGATGACTAAAACTACTAGTAATTACTGTCTTTCTATTATTTAACTGAAAAAATTTGAGAGATTAATTAAAACTAAAATCAACTAAATTAATTAACTAAAGAACACAACAAATAACAAATTGGGAAAATAATTGATTAACAACCAAGAAGTGAGACAATACCCAGGAAAGAATCTACCTAGACTGCATCTGTCATTATCAATCTAAATTACACAATTTCTTCACTTAGTATCTTGATTAGTAGATATCCCTAAATTATGCTAATATCTCTATGTAAGACTAAGAGCAACCGACTCTGAGTTGATAAATTGAAATTTCTTTCTAATTAAAACCCCTAATTTCGTATTAAATCGATCTATGGATCCCTATTAGATTTGACTCTAATCCAATAGATTTATGTCATCCTATTTCTAGGATTGCATAAAACTCCACTCAGTTATACTAGATCTACTATTAAAGAGGGTCTATTCCTCCTCTGATTTAAGCACATCAAACATGGATTAATAGTTTAGAAATATTAAACCAAGAATTAAGTACACAAAATTGAGAACAAGATCCAAGTATTTATTGCATAAAAATATAAATCAAATAACAGAATCCATCCTAGGGTTCATCTTCCTAGGTATTTAGAAAATTAGTTCATAATCGCAAATAAAAACATCTCAAAGATAGTATAACCACAAGAAACAAGAAAACCCATAATAAACTTCAAAAAAATCAAAAGGACATCTTCAATCTTGATGGAAATCTACTTTAGAGTCGGCTTCAATGGTGTTTTCCAAGTTGGTTTCTTCAATTTTCTCTGACGGCTTACTCCCATCTTCTTATATTTATCATATATAGGTTTTAGAATACCCGAAAAACTTAAAAATTAAGGTTTTTGCGTGTTTAGAGTGCGATTTGTGAAATCAACACAGTTTAACACATGGTTGTATTACAGCCCGTGTGGCTCACACGACGTGTGTCCAGCCCGTGTGGAATGGCCCAGCCCGTGTGGCTCACACGATGTGTGTCCAGCTCGTGTGGAATGGCCCAGCCCATGTGCCTATTAAAACTTGCTCTAATTTTTCTATGTGGCTCATTTTCCGCTTATTTTGCTCGCAAATGCTCTCCTAGGTGTAGAAACATTAATTTAAAGGATTAGGAGCATAAAGTTCACCGTTTTAAATCAAATAATCATCAAAAAACACATTAATAATGAGGCTAAAACATGTTACTTTTAGAATTTATCAGGAACTCACTTGATAACCTCAAAGAGCAACTTAGCCTTCAGAATCATCATTTAGAAGGATGCTACAACCTTCTCTGTCATGTAGAACCGAAACACTTCATTAGAACCTTTTTGTGTAACCATTTTCATCATTTTACATCCAGACATATCTGAAAGCCATGTTTCTTTAATCATACTTACGGATCTATGTTTCCTTGACAGATAGAGTGACGAAAGGTACCTTGATTTGAAGAATATCCGTAGAAATGTCTAGGATTTCAACCTTAGCTCAGAGCAATGTTTCTATATTTCTTTAGCCCTAGATCTTAATGTTTTTAGATGAAAAAGGGTGAAGATGATAACCTTCTTCTTAACTCTACTGAAGTGTCCCTTTAACTTAACCCAAGTCTCTATAGGGACTTGGTAAATGTCACATCAAGACTAAGTGGACTTATCAGAATCTATCACCTCTAAGAACTTACTCAATTACTCCTTGAGCCTTTAATCCTTCTAGTCCTTATTCAATTAATTTCTAACCAGTTTTCCTCATAATTCAACTGGCATAAGACCATAATGGCTAGAGGGTGTACTACACCACTGGCGTAAACTTACATTCTAAAGGTTTTTTTACATAACCATAAGTCTCATTTCACTACCTATAGTTATCTGACGCAAAATTCTTATTTACTGATTTTCCTTTCGGTGTCCGCTCACTTTATACGCCGCAATGGGCTTTTAGGTGAAAACTACTTCACCTGTCATACTTTTTTATAATTATGTGCCACATATATATATGCATTCTTACCAAGACTCCTTAATTCATCATACTTACCTTTCTTCAGAGTTAGCCAAAAGTGTTGTTCTTTCACAATATCCTATACATTGTACTTATCAGAGTTCGCCACGTGTTCCTTTCTTTTCGTTCAGAGTCCGCTAGACCAGAGCGTCACTAGCGCATTTGGAAAGTCCTCACACTTAATGGAGTCTTAAAGTTGAGCACTTGAATAAATAGTGTGATAAGTCTCACTTATCTAAAACTTACTGAACGATCGCAGACAAACGTGGAACGACACAAGCTAGAGTGGAAAAAGAAAAATCAAGAAGATGAAGGGTGAAAGAGAGCATAAATTTGGCAGCAATGAATAGAAAAACGGCAAGAGGGTGGAGGGATTTTGAGGAAAGTAAAAAAAGAAGAAAATAAAAAAAAGATGAACAGAATATTTGATAACCACCCCAATCCCTTATTTCTTTCCATCACACTCCCCACTAAATCCACTACTCATATTTTTAGTCCATCTCAAACTCTCCTAGACGCACGAGCAAAAATAATGCCCACACCAAGATTCGAACACAGGACCTCCTTCACACCAACACTCCACTTATCCACCAGACCAGCARGCCCATTCTGTTAATTATTTGCYAACTTTTACTTAAAAGCCTATTGACCAAAGATAGGGCTTATTCATAAAAATACCAAAATTTGCCCAAGTCCTGGATTGAACTTAGGACCTCCCAAACACACCCAGATCACATAACCACTAAAGCAGACAGAAATTTTGTGTCACATATTCACAATACCCAAAATTAAAATTTTGGGGTGTTACAAAAACTGTGGATTCCCCACGGTTTAAGCAGTTGTGGAGTAGTTTGCAACAGAATGCAGTCATTGCGAGTTGACAAAAGCCCACCGAAAGGTTCAATAGGCCAATCAAGGTTTCATGAGAGGAAATGTTTACCCATGGTTGAAGGGGCCAGAAGGTTCGTTACGAGATAGGGGAAAATAGAGGTCGAACATGGACATGGAGTTTAGAAGAGATCTTATAGAGTTTTCCCCAAAAGTAGAAAATACATGTCCGAAGAAGTCACTTTTGAAAATAGATTGAATAATTAAGGGTTTCGATTTTGTTAGTGATCTCTAGTACTTCGAGGCAATGGGGTCATCAAAATTTGAAAAAGACCGTAAATGTAAAAAACACTTGGACAAGCGCCAAGCGTCATCCGCCAGAAATAATGAACACGATTATCAGGGAGTTAAATTTTGAGTTGGACGTCTCACATTCTTCTTAGAATTTTATATACGGATGTCACTAAGTTCACCCGAACTTATAAGTTTTCTGATAAAATGCAAGTTAGTTAAATAATCAAAAATTGAGAGGGACCAAGCTAGACTTCGCTAAGAGCTAGGAAAAATGCAACAATTGTGTGTATTTATAAATGGGCATTCGTAGAGGGACTTAGCTGCCATTTTATGTTTTTGAGTCTTTTCTAAAACTTTGTAACTAGTCGTTAGAAATGAAGCTTTAAAGTTTTACTACTAGTGGAATACAAGATGTTTAAGAATGTAATTAAACCGGAACTGAAATTTTGTCAAGTCATTCAAGTTGATGTGGCATTCGATACCCAGACCTAGCGAATGGGTCGGGTAAAGGGTGTTACAGGGTTGGCATATCAAAATTGCAACAATGTTAGTTGGAATTGGCTAATTTGTTATATGACTTGAGAAATGGTAAGTTAGAATGATAAGCATGATTAAGAGCTTAGTTAAAGTTCTGGCTAATTAATGTCAAGGTAACTTCTAAAATGGCTTAGCTCTAGATTGAATATTGAAACTCATTAGAATTGGTTAGTGTAGTGTTTGGATATGAATAGTTGAATTGGAAGTTGAATATGCTTAAATGTTATGTTCGGTGTGTTATGTTCAATGGTTGGTTCCATGAGATATAGATGGATGTTAGCTTAAATTGTATTTGATTGGTATAGTAAGAGTTGGTATATGCATGGATATACTGATAGGTTGTGGTTCAAAATCAAGAGATTAGGTATTAAATGTGTATTTTGAAAAAAATAGAGGCAATGTCGCGACGAGTAGTCTTTAACATCGTGACCTCGTTTGATAGTGAGTGGCATCACAACATGGATAAACATGTTTTCACAACGTGACTCAATGAGTTGACAATGCCATGACAAAAAAATTATGTAGTCACGACATCGGCCCGAGAATTTTAAAAACTTTACATTTTGGTCTTGATTCCTATTTGGGTTATTAAAAAGCTTTCGTAAGCTCATGTGACACCCATAAGCGATTGTGTGGCATGTTGTGACTGTGATTAAGGTTTATCTGTATGTTTAAATGATTGAATGGTGTATGATTTTCTATAGTTGCTCTGGCAACACCATAATACGGTGAAAATGAAAATTCCAAGAGAACTTACCAAAAAAATAATCAAAATAGGGAAATGTCCTCCTTTTCCTGTAACTCCCTTTACTCGTCCTGATGTGCATTACAAGTGGGAGGTGCTACCGGAGCACTTTTAGACTTAAGTATTTTGTTTTTTTTATTTATGAAAATACTCATTCACAAAATGATAACATTCCTTGAGTCAAATTAGGAAATTTTAGAAGAATTCAAATATGATCTTAAATCACTTTGGGTCTTTGAAAACATATTGGGACATTCTTAAATCATAAACCAATTGTCCAAGGCTCCTTAGCTTAAATAGAGGTAATACGAGTTGAATAAAGTAGTAGGTTTACTATAACTTAAAACTTAAAATAACTTAAACATATATAAGGAAAATAAGATAAGATCATTTCGAAGGCTTTAAAATCATCTTAGACTCATTTAGAAACAATTTTTGGGTGATCGGAAGTGTCTAAAGTGAAGTATGAGCTCCGGGGAGCTCAAAACAACCAAAACAATGCAAGGGCCCTGTAACACCCCTAACCCGTATCCGTTGCAAGAATAGGGTTACAGAGCATTACCTAAAGTTTACAACTCAAAATTATCAAATATTCAAAACATTTAAATCATTACATCGTGTCCCAGCCCGTGTCTGTACCCGTGTAACTCTCTGACTTGGGTCACACGGCCAAGCCACACGCTCCGTGTGCCAAGCCGTGTACCTCTCAAAATAGCCTCACACGCCCGTGTGTCAGGCCGTGTGCTAGGCCGTGTAACTCTTTGACTTGGGTCACACGGCCAAGCCACACGCCCCGTGTGCCAAGCCGTGTACCTCTCGAAATAGCCTAACACGCCTATGTGTCAAGCCGTGTACTAGGCCTTGTAACTGCCTGACTTGCAACCCTTTGTAAGCTACAAGGGACATATAGCCGAGGCACACGCCAGTGTCTTTGGTCTTGTGGACGAAAAATAGGTCATCTTCAAGCCATTTTTCTCACCCAAAGCATGCACACACCTACAACTCTTTTTCCATATAATCAAGCATTCAAGGTGTACCTAAACCATACATAAACAAGATAAAACAATATGGTATATGATCATACAACCAATATGCCTAGAAGGCACCTCAATCACAACAATCAAACATGTATTACGCATTTCCATAGTTTAACCAAAAATCAACCAACTTGTAACTAAGTTTATGCCAAAACTTACCACTTTGTTCTCATATCAAAATCACACTCATTATACCAATTTGGCCATTCAATATCTATCAACTAAACATTAGCAAAATTAGCCATATATGTCAACTACATCAAATATACCAATATGACCACATTTAAGCATATCAAAGAGCAACTCATAGCATACATTTTAATTACCATTCCAACTTCCATCATTTAAGTACCATAAAGACCATAATATCAACCATTATATGACAACTTATACATGCCAACATAACAACTATTCCATCACCCAAAAGACCATAATTACAAGCCAAACCTATTGATTATATCACCAAACAAAAACACCTATACATGCCATTATAACCATGACTTATAAATATCAAAATCTATTGATTTAGCCGATGGATAGTGTGATAGATCTCCGACAAGCTTCCAACCCGAACGAGCGTCCAATTCACTATGAAACATGGAAAAATAACACAAAGTAAGCATGAATGCTTAGTNAGTTCGTATAACATAGAACTTAACTTACCATTTCAAAATAACATTAAAACTTAACATGGCATATTCTAACCAATAGCTTGGCCAAAGCCTAAGCATCAACACAAAAATTTTAGCATACTTGATATAAATATAGGAAATCTAACCATGGATGGCTACTACACTTAATCATGTATCATATGAATATATCATCCATCTCAACTTATATATTTCCATGTATCACCAATTCAATGAAATTCATATATGTACATGCCTTAGTTCATATCAATCTCTTGTCATTCCCTTTCAAAATCATGTCCCTTGAACCATTTAGAATACCATTGGATACCCAGGATAGCTCACACGAAGTGTGCTAACATATAACCGTAGTCTGTCAATTCCTTTACATATATGCTCACACGAGCTGTGAAAATCAGCCTACTCACACGAGTTGTAGGCCGAAACGTAGCTACATAAGCTGTGGAGTATCCGAAACACATGTCGAACCTCAGCCATTGGTAGGACATTCAAGACCAGCACTCGAAACATGTAAACCCTAATGACATGTCATTTGTATCCTACGAATTCCTATGATTTAAGCAGGGCTCGGTAGTCGACGTAACATTGTTGGATATGCGACAGATATATGCATGGCAGTCCACAACACATAAGTATTTCAAATAAAGGCATATAAATATAATGTAATTACATGAACTTACCTCAACGATAAAACGTAGATACAGAGTCAATTAATCCGAAACTTTATCTTTGCCCCGATCTAAAGCCGTACGTGATTTATCTTGATCTAAATGAATATATTCAATTCATTTAATAACCATTCTATTCAATTTAATCCAAATTCACTTTTTCCAAAATTACACTTTTGCCCCTATAATTTTGATTTCATTACAATTTAGTCATTAAGCTCAAACTGAAAATTCATGCAATTTCACCATGAACCCATGCTAGCCAAATTCAATATAGATCCCTAGAAATTCATACATTTCATTATTTTCACAATTTCACCATGAATATTTTTTATTTTTTAATTTAATCCCTAATTAACATTTATAACAAAATTCACTTTACAAAAGTTTTTTATCTAATAACAAAGGTTCATTTTCTTCCATTAAACATCACAACAACATGTATTCATTCATGGAAAAACCCTAGTCTTTTAAAATTTTTGCAAATTAGTCCCTAGGCTAGCTAGATTAAGCTACAACACTCCAAAAACATAGAAATCATTAAAAAAGGGACAAAAATACACTTACATGCACAAAGCAACCGTGGCCAAAACTTCAAGCTCCTTTAATGAAGTTTCCTTAGTCTATTTTTGGTGGTAGATAGGAAAAAAACAAAGATGATGACTTTGTTTTAACCATTCTACTATCATATATTTATTAAATTACAAAATTAACCTTAATTAATAACCTTTTAAAACACATATATAATGTCCATAAATGTCCACTCATTATAAACATGGTATAATTACAACATAAACCCTCTAAATATTTAATAACATAGCTAATAGATCCCTTTAGCATATAGAACTCAAGTTTTGCACATTTTGTAATTTAGTCCTTTTTATCAAATTAAGCATGCAAACGATAAAATTTCTTAACGAATTTTTTATATGATAATACTAACATATTGTAGACATTCAAATCACAATAAAATAAATATTTTCGCATCGGATTTGTGGTCCCGAAACCACTGTTTTGATTTCACTGAAAACGGGTTGTTACAGGCAAGAGGTTAGGTATCGATACCTAGGACCAAGTGATCACATGTGTAGAAAACAAAAAATTTTATTAAATAATTTAAAAGCATTTTTTAACTGAAAGCTTACAATTTAAAAGTTGTAATATAGAAATTTACAACGAAATATAGAAGTATTCCGATTATCAAACCCAAGGGATTTTCAAATTGGTATATGAATTTGTCAAATTAATTACAAGCTAATAAATTGCTAATCTAGTTGAATCAGAAATTATTAGTGCAAACCAAATATGAAAATATATTGAAACTAAATCTAAATTATCAATAAAGTTATTTAAGCTATTTTTTTCATATTTCTTAGATTTGCAAAAGATAGAAACCATGGTCGATTGATTAGTTGATTTCTAACTAAGCCAATAACTTATCCCTATTATATCTGCTGCCTCTTATCATTAGGAATCTCTTCTCTGTCTCATCCTTATTCGAAATTACCAACTAACTTCTCCTCTCAGCCTCACTTAGACAACTAGTTCCCCTCTCGGTCTCACTATCCGATACAATTATATCAAACTATCAAGGATAAACTCTCGTCTCAGTCTCGTTTATCTAGATTTTCAACTAGAGGCTTCAATTCTAGTATATTAAGAAATTTGATAAAGTAGAACAACTAATTTATCAAGAATAAACATAAACTTAATCTAATAAATAACTATCCAATCAAGCAACAACCAATTTAGCACATAGTCAAACTTCAATTTCAAAAAAAGCATTTTACCAAACACGTGGTAGGCATAAAATAAAACTACAGAGTTTAAGAAAATGCTCATTTAATTAATGAAATTTTGATGAAGTGTAATAGTTTGATCGTCTATCCTTTTCAATGTCTTCAACAAGGAAATAAGAAATAAACAACAACAAAAAATAGAATCTATTCTAAAAAGGAAAGAGAAAAGAAAGCCTAATCTAAAAATGAAAGGAAAAGAAAAGAAAAGAAAAATTATCTAAAGTCTAATGTTTAACCTAATTTTCTACTCTCCTAAAAGGACCTATAAAGTGATATTTAGCCTTTTCTAATTTAACCTAAAAAATAAAAGTATACCCTCATTTAACATCTAATTTGAGGCTTGTTTGACTACAAAATGCCCTTCAAAAATTTTCCTCATTAGAGGTCTGTTGGATTGTTGGTACGCCCCGTGGCGCAGTAGAAAAATTTATTCCGGCGATCATTAACCATAGATCCATGTATGAGAAATGAATCGGTTGAAAAGGAGTTGAAGATATACTTTTTTATCTGATTTCCTTCGCAATGTCAATTCCAAGCCACAGCAGAATTCTCTTGGCCTCTACGTAGTTGACCCAGTTGAAGAACAAACAATAGAAAACACTCTTGAACCTTTTAGAGAGTGTTTTCACAAAAATGACTGCTAGTGTAACGCCCCAAAAAAATCCCTTACATATTTATTTTTGTATGTTTATGACACAAATATCTGTTAGCTTTAGTGGTTATGTGTTCTAGGAGTGTTTGGAAGGTCCCAAGTTCAAGCATTAGCTTGGGCAAATTTTTGGTTTTTAAATGAATAAACC
>JABEZY010270862.1:0-10446 GCA_013467495.1 Gossypium gossypioides | reverse complement strand
AAGATAGAAGAAAATTAAAAAAAATAGAATGCTTGTTATTGTTGTTGTTGTTGTTATTGTTTTTTTACCCTTTTTTTTAAGAACAAAATATGAAAAACCTCCTCCTTTTCTTTCTTTCATTTCATTTCAAGTATATATATTGTTTTTTAATCTTGTTTATTTGTAAAAAAAAAGATAATAATATTTAATAATAGTAGTAATGATAATAATAATAAGTTGGACCCTTGACAGATCCAAAAAGGAAAGAAAAAGAAAATAAAAACAAAGGCCTCCATTTGACTAAAATCGGGTGGGCTTCGAACGGACCCAGGAGAAAGTAGATATACAAATGGGCCTCCAATTGGGCTTGGACAAAAATGGGTGTCGACAACTTATATCAAAGCACATGAGTTACATACTCATGGTTAGTGGCTAACTCAGGATTTAGGTAAATCACACCATGAATGTCACAAGTGAATTAATTCAAAAACATATTCAGAATTAATTTATCTTGGGTCTAGTCTAATATATCATTCTTCCAATAAGCACATCTATGTCTCTACCCGTGGATTCAACTGTTCCGATAGCCAAGACTAGCCATCCCCCAATTGGAATTGTAGACGACGTAATAATCCTTCCAAGTATTTGAATCAAATGCTCACTTTGATTCTTTTATGGGATTACGGACTCGTTTAGATTACCTATTGAAGTAAGTTGTCTTTCTCACAATGTAAACGTTCTTACAGTGTCACTTATCATAAGTTTGAACTTAGACAATCAATGAGCTAATATTTGCTTGTCATAATTTCGCTATGCATTCAAAACATGAAAGATAGAAACACAAAAGACATAATAGTGAAATGTAAAATTAACTTTATTTATTTATTCATCGTTCAAATACGTAGAAAATAATTACATGTTTACTACAATATGGACACATTTCCCAATAGATACATTTGATCAATTTCTCCTACTTTGTCGTTTTCATTCATTCCATCTTTATTGGTTTTACATGTAATTCATTTATGGTTATCTCAAACTAGCGAAGGGACCAATTGGACATATATAATTAGGGCTCGAATAATTTGTAATTATGTTTCGACCCTTTGCCTATTAATTACAACATTATTTAGTCATGGAGTCATTCCACTAAAGTATCATAACTGAGTTCTACCTTATTATATACCATTACAAAAGCTACTCATTAAGTGTTCATCCAATAATCTTGTCAGAAATGTGTGATCCTTATAAGATATTATTAATCTCTTTAGGATAAATTCATTCTCCAAATATGATCCTATTTTATCTTATGGTAACCATCACATCTTCTTTCATGAAAAGTCAAAATTACTAAAAAATAATAATATCATTTATCTCTAAGACAAATGACCTCTAGCCCCATTACTTTTCATCTATCATGTAATGTCAATGAGAGAATATCATTTACCCTTTATTAAGCTATGAATTCCACTGTTGTGGAATGATTCTACATCATGCAAAAATTGTATATCCAACGTACCAACTTTCGGTTCCTTATCTAATTGAACTCAGACTTTTATTAAATCAAAGTATATGAGTACACATACATAGTTCACCATCCACTCAGGATTAATGTATAACACACTATGAACATCACAAGCGACTAAACCCAAAAACAAATCTAGAATCTATTCTGCATGGGTCATGTCTGATATACTGTTAGTCCAATCAGTCACATCCCAATCAGTCACATCTATGTCTCTATCTTCTAGGAGTCATTCGCTTCTATACCCAAGATAAGGTATCTTTGCAATTGGAATTGATATATCACAATCGATTTGCTAAATTATGATTAGAATAGAGACGTGGTTAGATTATCTACTAATATAAGTTGTTTTTCTGTATTACGACCCGACTATGTAATACAACTTGATCTTAGTTTAAACTTTAGATAATCAGTGCGCCAATATTTGCTTTCATTTTTCTTTGCATGCAAAAATCATTGGAGACTGTAGGGGATAAACCCGATTAAACAATGAAAAAAGTGAAAAAAATAAGAATCAAAAATATCAAACACGTAAATTTTTCGTGGAAAAACTCCTAAAAAGAGGATAAAAAACCACGGGCAAAAGGGGATTTCACTATAATAAAGGAGAGTACAAAAGATGAAGAGAATTAAAAGAAAACCCAAAGTCCCACAAGAAAAACCTTTCGAAACAAAAAACAAAACTTTCTTAATCTAAATATTTTTGTTGTGCAAAACCTAGAGTAACTAAGGCCTATTTATAGGTTAAAATTCATGGCATATATGACTACAACAACTCTAGGTTAATTAGAATTTAAGTGGGACAATAAAAACAGAGTTTAACTAGGATAAGAAAAGTCAAAATAAATTTGGTCAAAATAAAAGGCATTCTCCCACAAATCTCCACCTTGAATCGTATTTGGACCAACTCCCTTATCGAGCCTTGTTACGAGCTTAATTGATTCTTCGTCGGATACTTACCAAGTCCAAGCAATGCTCGAACTTTGAAACTAAAAGACTCTTTGTCAACATGTCGGTCAGATTGTATTCTGTGCCAAATTTAAGAATCCGTATATTCCCTTGAATGATCAACTTTTGAACAAAATGATAATGAATATCTATGTGCCTCGTTCTCTCGTGATGCATTTGATATTTGGTGAGACGTATGACACTTTGACTATCCCAATATAGGATAATTTCCCCCTTTTTCACTTATCGATTCACTGAACAGGCCCCTTAACCAAATTGCTTATTTTATTGCTTCTGTAATTGCCATGTATTCCGCTTCAGTAGTCGACAAAGCCATTATAGCTTAAAGTGTCGCTTTCCAACTAGTGGCACAATTCCCAAAAGCAAATAGGTAACCTGTGAGAGACCTTATTTGATCTAAGTCTCCTACATAATTAGAATCAACATATCTGACTAACCCTTTTGAGTTCTTCCAAACTCTAAGCATATGTTAGAAGTACCCCGTAAATATTTGAAAATCCACTTAACTGCATTCTAGTGTAACTTACCAGGATTGGTTATGTATCGGCTAACAACACTAACAACATGTAAAATATCGGGACGAGTGCATACCATTACATACATCAAACTTCCAATTACACTTGAATAAGGTACTTTTGACATGTACCTTTCATCTTTTTCATTCTGTGGGGAAACTAAAATTGAGAGTTTAAAGTGTGCAATTAAAGGAGTACTTACACCGGTTTTGCATTTTACATCTCAAATCGCTTAAGGATCTTCTTAATGTACCTTTGTTGCGATAAAAGTAATTTCCTAGGATGTCTATCTCTCAAAATTTCCATCCCCAAAATTTTCTTTGTTGCACCTAAATCCTTCATCTCCAACTTAGTGTTAAGCATGGTTTTAAGATGGTCAATATCAGATGGATTCTTAGCCGCAATTAACATATCATCAACATAAGGTAACAAATATATAAAAGAATCATCATTAAGACATTGTAGATAAACACAATTGTCACACTGACTTCGAGAAAAATCAATAATCAACACGAATGAGTCAAACTTTTTATACCACTGTCAAGGAGACTACTTCAAATCGTACAAAGAATTTTGTAAGAAACAAACATAATCTTCTTTACCTTCAAATTTGAACCCGTCCAATTGTTGCATGTAGATGTCCTCCTCAAGATAACCATGAAGGAAAACAATCTTTACATTTAACTACTCAAACTCAAGATTATTTGATGCAACAACGGCCAAAAGTGCCCGAATGGATGTATGTTTCACAACGGGAGAGAAAACATCATGAAAATCAACTCCCTCTACTTGATTGTAGCCCTTTGCAACCAGTCTTGCCTTGTACCTAATGTCGTTAGGACCCGAACCTTTCTTCTTTTTAAACACTCATTTGAAACCAACGATTCTTTTACCAATAGGTGGTTTAACTAGCCTTCAAGGCTAGTTCTTTTGAAGCAATTCCATCTCTTCTTCCATTGCAACGAGCCAGTTGCTAGAATCATAGGCTTGGATTGCCTCATAATAACACGAAGGATCAGTTAAATCAATGTTCTCAACAACAATTAGAGCATAAACCACTAGGTTTCCTTCATAATATTTCTGTGGTGGTTGTATTTCTCGCCTTTTTCTATCACGAGCCAACTTATAATTGGTTAACTAAGATGGTGAGGGTACCTGAATGTCGGATAGAACTACAAATAGATCCAAAACAATTTTAAACTTGCAAGAATTAGAATTTTGTCATGTTGTCACGAAGTCATGAGACTCTTCATCGGTACGAGACCTCTGTTCAACGTGTTATTGCGACTTTGGGCATTTGCTCATCATGACATTCCCCTGTTTAAATTTTGACTCCACATTGCTTGAGACACTTTGATTTGTTGAGTTTTTAAAAGTAAAAGTCCATTTTTCTGATCAAAACATGGCAAATTCATCAAATGTAACATCTCTGCTAACAATTATTTCATTGAATTCTGAACACCACAACTTAAAACCTTTTGTATCTACAGAGTATCCCAAAAAGATGCATTTAATGACCCTTGGTTCGAGCTTTCCCTGACTAACTTTAGTATAAGTAGGACAACCGAAAAATCTAATATTAGAATAATTGGGAGGATTACTTTACTATATCTCATCTGGAACTTTACCGTTCAATAATTGATGAGGAGATCGATTTACCAAATAACTTGCTAGGTTTATGGTTTCAGCCCAAAATTCCTTCCCTAAGCTTGCATTAGAAAGCATGCATCGAGCCTTTTCCAGTAAGGTTATGTTCATTCTTTCTGCAACTCCATTTTGCTGTAGAGTTCCACCAATGGTTTGATGTCTTTCAATTCCTTCCCGTTTGTAGAAATCGTTAAACTCTGACAAACAGAACTCAAGACCATTATTCGTTCTCAACCGCTTCACGGATTTTTTGGTTTATTTTTCTAACAATGTCTTCTACTGTTTGAAGATTCTGAAGACTTCACTTTTCTGTTTCAAGAAATAAACTTAAAATTTTCTAAAGTGGCTATCAATAAAAGTTAGGAAATATTTATTACCTCCTTTTGAGATGTCAAAAGATGGACCCCATAAATCGGAATGAATGTAATCTAGAGTCTAGTTTGTTCTGTGCACTATTGAATCGAAACTGACTCAGGTTTGTTTCTCAAAAACGTAATGCTCATAGAAACCTAACTTACCAACTCCAATATCTTTGAGAAAACCTCTATTGCACAAGACTGTCATACCTTTCTCAATCATATGACCCAATCGCATATGCCAAAGTTTGGTTGAGTCAGAATCGGTGGAGAAAGAGTCACTTCGTGTCATCGCGACGTTAGGTTGATTCTTGTTGCGATGTGGTAGCGATTTCAACTTTTCTTTGGTAATCGTTGCAACACCAATAATTGTTGACCTTTGTAGAACATATAAGCTGCCCTTTTTCTGTCTTCTCATCACAATAAGAGCCCCACGAGAAAATTTTAAGCCATTTGACTCAATGACTATCTTGCAATCGTTAGAATCCAAAATTCCTAATGAGGTAAGATTTTTCTTTAAATTAGGAACATACCTGACATCTGAAAGTGTCCGAATAATTTCGTCGTGCATTTTAATTTGTACTATTTCGATTTTGGATATGTTACATGGAGAGTTTTGGATATGTTACATGGAGAGTTATTCCTAATTAGCACAACTCCACCTTCAATTGAACTATACGTGGAGAACCAGTCCCTGTTGGGACACATGTGATAGGAGCACCCTGAATCTAAGATCCATTCAGAAGTAAGATGAGAGCTTTCGCTCATTGACACCGACAAGAAATCATCACCTCTGTCCTCGCATTAACAACTTCGAATTTCTACTTATCTTTCTCATCGTTTTTGGCATCCCTTTTTATTTTATTTTGACGTTTCCAACATTTTGCTATAACATGACCCACCTTTTAAAATAGCCATAATATTTGTCACGATTTCTGAATTTGGACCTTGTTTTAGACCTATTTCGATCTGTCTTTCTGGTTTGTTGTCTGCCTCTTACAACTAGAACTGAGGCTTACTCATCTGATTTTTTGCTTGGGCCTAACTCATTGTCAAGTTTATCCTTACTCAAAAGATTCCTCTTCACATCCTCGAACGAGAGATGTTCTCTCCCATAAATTAGAGTTTCCCTGAAAGTTTTATAAGAAGAGGGCAATGAGTATAACAAAAACATAGTTTGATCCTCGTCACTAATCTCAAATTCAAGATTCTTTAAGTCATTAAGAAGGGTAACAAGCTCGCTAATATGAGTTCTGATGGACTCACCTTCAGCCATTTTGAACGTGTAGAGACGTTGTTTTAATATTAACCTATTGGCCAGAGATTTCGTCATATACAAGGCTTCTAGTTTATTCCATAGCACAGATGTTGTTTTCTCCTTCAAAACATCATGTAACAAATTATTTGTGAGGTATAATTGAATAGTGGATAGAGCCTTTTCATCGAGTTCTTCCCATTCTGACTAATCCATATCTACGGGTTTCTTCCTTGTAACGACTTTTTTTAGACTGTTCTGAACCAGTATTGTCGTCATCCGAACTTGCCATAAACTAAAATTTGCAATTTCGTCGAACTTCTCAATATTGAACTTTGACACTACCATCTTTGAATGAGTTGACTTCGAAAATCAAGCTAGCTCTGATACCAATTTGTAAGGGATAAATCCGATTAAACAATGAACAATGTGAATAATATAAGAATTGAAAAGATTGAACATACAAATTTTATGTGGAAAAACTCCTCAAAAGAGGATAAAAAACCACGGGCAGAAGGAGATTTCACTATAATAAAGGAGAGTACAAAAGATGGAGAAAATTAAAAGAAAACTCGAAGCCCAGCAAGAAAAACCCTTCGAAATAAAGAACAAAATTCTCTCAATTTAAATACTTTTTTTCTGTAAAACCTAGAGTAACTAAGGCCTATTTATAGGCTGAAATTCATAGCATATATGACTACAACAACTTTAGGTTAATTAGAGTTTAAGTGGGAAACTAAAAACAGAGTTTAACTAGGAGAAGAAAAGTCAAAATAAATTTTGGTCAAAGTAAGAGACATTTCCCCACAAGGACAATATATAAAAGATATTAATGATTCTAATTGATTTTTTTTTTGTGTAAAAAAACTTGACAAATTTAAAAAAATCCTAAAAGAAACTATTGCTACAAATTTATCCTAATACTTTTCCTACTGATTGTTCGGACTCTAAATTCGGTTCTTTGGATGGGTCCCACCTATAACTAACGTTATACTGCTTTGCCCAGCAAATTGATAACTTAATAGTTTCAGTAAAACTCTATAAAAGGCCTTGGAAGACAAATAAATTCCTATTCTTCCATAGGCGCCACGCTATCAAACCAAAAAGAGTGGCCCAGAGAACCCTAACCCTTGGCAACCCCTCATAATTTCCTAGATTTGACCCAATCCAATCTAAGATACTCTTTTAAAAGAGTTGAGGTTGGTGACTCGTAGGTACAAGGTTTAGCCAAACCTCATTGGCGGTCCGACAATCCTTAAGGACATGTAAAATATCTTCTGTATTATGATGATAGACTAGACAAGATGTGTTTTGGCCTAAACCTCTTCGCACACGCTCAAGGTTAATGAGTAGTTGTTGCTTGTATACCAGCCATAAGAAGAAACTAATTTGTTCAAAAAACTACAAGTACACAGACAAAATCACTACATTAAGGGCACTAAGATCTCAACAATACGTTTTTTAATGCACATATGCCATTTAGCAAATCTCAACATGTTGTCTACACATCATGTTCATAAATATATATTCATTTGGCATCCATTCACTTTTTATTTCTAATGTTTAACTCTTTTACTCTTATGTTCAATATGGAAGTCATAATATGAACATTTATCGCTTATTCCACTAATTTCATATATGTTCTACACTTTATCATACAAATCGTAAAAGTTCCATGAGTTTTCATTCATTCCATTTTAACAATTTGTCATTCTATTATATGTTTCACACAATATTTCATTTCCAACTTTTTATTATTATATTTCTCAACACATTGTTATCCATTCTTCACATTTGTACACCAATTCACTTAATGATACATTTGATGCCAAAATTAACTCTTTTATTCACAAATTAATCAACTTCCTTTAAAGTTTCTATTTTCCACCATTTAAGTCAATTTTTCATTTCAATGTTCATCAAAGTACCATAAAACACAATCTTTCGCATTTTAGTCTAAGGCCATGTCACATTCCTATTTATCTATACTTCCATTTTCATTAAACTAATTTCCTTTACTTATGAACATTAACATTTAATAACATATTACCATTTAGTCATTTAAACTTTAAGATTTATCAATTTTAATTTAACAAAGTAAGGATGGTTCCTTGAGAGCTTACCTTCCTTTTAATGAACAATCCACTAAGCTCTCTACTTTCACTAATCCAAGTCTTCTATTTGCTCAAAGCTCCATCACTCACTTGTCAACTCTTCATCAACAACAACACTTATAACACATAATACTAAAAATCATATTCATGAAAAACTAATGTAAAATAACCTTGAATAATTATATTAGAGGTGATAAAAAATTCACTACCATACATTGTTCTTCACTTTCTTACTCTAACCCAAGTTTTCTTTCTCTAGCTCATGAAAACCCATGCTTTCCATGAAGAAGAAAATGTTGGAACTAAGCCTAAAAATATGTTTTCTTCAAGGGATTAGCAAGAAAATAGCTTGGATAATGAAGAACTCTTGATGAAAAGTGAGGAAAGATGAGAAAATGAGAAGAGAAAGGTTTTCTTTCCTTCAATGGTAGGGACGACACAACAAGTAAAAGATGAAAGCTTTTCCATATTCTCTTTCTTTTATTCCCAAAAAAATTCAAGTCAAAGTCAAATAAAATTCAAATGTGTGGCCCACCTTTTTCTATGCTTTAAAAATTCTAATTCTATGGCCATCAATAAGTCTCATCTCTACACAAACAAAATAAATTCTAAAGTTCTGAATATAATATTCATGAGATGTCCATAATATCTTTTAATAGAGAATTTACACTTTTAACCCTTTTTTTCTTATCACTTCACTATATTATACCAAATATGAAGCTTAACACTTTAATTCTTCTCATAACACATAAAATCCATAATGCTATCCAACTAAGTAAAAATAGATTTTAATTCTTTCTCAACCAAAAATGGAAATTTTACAATTTGGTCATTGTAAATTTCATTTTATTTAATTTAGTCCAAACTTGCCCTTCTTAATACAATAACATATCTTATGTCAACTTAATATTAACAAATAATTATCAATCCATAACTTCTCAAATTGGTCACTTTACACTTTAGTCCTCATACTTTTCCAATTTTTTAATTTAATCTTTTTCCACATTTTAACATCCATAAATTTTCTTCATTAATTTCTGACTTCAAATTAATTTAATTTCTTAACAATTCCTTTTATTAGTCTCATTTCTGAATTTCCTTAGAATTTTACTGTAATAGTTCCCGAAAAAATGTCACTAATTGTACTAAAAATTTTTGGGGGTGTTACATCAGTAAACTCTAGTAAAATAAGACTCAAACACTCGGGACACCCACTCAAACTCCTCACATATTGCACTAGACATGCATTCACCCTAACACCAATCATATTTATGTAATGGGCCCAAATAGTGCAACTAAGTGTTGTGCCAAATAGGCACAATATCATATCATTGTTCTGTATCATATCGTTGTTTCAAAGCGTGCAATCTTGTCCCTATTAGCACGACAACCATATCCTAAATATTCTACTAAGTTTACAAGGGCAAGACTTATGTTAAAAATCAGTTTAGAAAACATGTTTTTTAGCACAACAAAAAATTAATATTTTCTAAAATTCGAACCATTTGTGTTATTTTTACCAATAAAATTTATCAAATTAGCACTTGTGTTTTTCACTTAGTGGGGCTTGTTGATTCCTGGCTTTCAACTAAGACGTTTGTCTCCGCTATTCTCGAACCCTTAGTTAGCTTAGAATGTAGGCTCTAATTCACGATACGATCACATAATAAAAACTATAACTTTCCAATGAGAAAGTTAATTTCTTTGTGTAAGAAACCAAAATCAAGTTCTCATGAAAAATATAAATCATTTGGGAAAAATAAATGTGACTAATTTTCAGCAGAGTAACTATGGTTAGAGTTTTGTGTATTTTGACTTAATCCATAATTCCTATTTATAGGAAAAAAAATCATAAGAGTTCTACTTGAATAAGAAGAGAGAAAATAATAATATTTTAATAGAAAATATTGAGTCTCATTGGGACATCACATGGTGGGAGACATGAATATCCTATTGTGCCACCCACCCTAATACAAGTGGGTTTTATTGGATCTTTCATGTATTAGATATCATTATATGGGTAATCCGGTCTTTCAACCAATTTATATAATTTATTTAACCAAATAATTATTTTTCTATTTCAAAA
>JABEZY010270245.1:0-14996 GCA_013467495.1 Gossypium gossypioides | reverse complement strand
AACTAAGATGCTCACTAGCCTTTAATATAGTTTTTACTAAAGAAATTCTAAAGAAAATGAAAGTTTTGAGCTTGAAATGTTCAACAATGGAAGAAGGACTTAAAAGGAATAAAAATAGAAGTTTAATGGAGAAGAATATGAAAGTGGCGGTGGCTTCTTAAATAAGAAAGATGATGCTTTCATCTTTTTCTCATCTTTTCTACACTATTCTATAAAAATCTAATGATTACATTTAAAAATGGCCAATTTGCTTGCTAGTCCCTTAGCCTTCGATCCTTACACTTTTACCCATCATTATTACACATTAAAATATCTACTTAGCTATTTACTATTTTATCCCTCCTCATCTTTTATAATTCCTAGGATGATTCATACTCAATATATGGTAAATTTTCTTCTCAATCCTCCCTTCCTTTCTACTACCACTACGTATCTCCTAACTCTTTATTTTTCCTACTTTGGCGAAAATAAATCCCCTATTCTTTCAATTAAGTCAATGCATCTATTTAAAATTTTCCTATCTAAGGAGTATTTTCTAATTTCTTATCGGGTCTAAATACTTCCTAATTTAATACTCAAAAATCCTATTTGTTCTATTTCAAGAAGTTTACACTAATGCCTGACCCGACCCAACCTGTCACTGTACCTAACTCTGAGTTAAAACGCAGATGTTACACCAGTCACTCCGGAGTAAAAATTATAGATGGCTCTTTCTCTCCTATGGCCAGAACAGGATCAATTTATCTGACAAAGAATTTTCATTTTTCTTCTATTGTTTATGTACCTAACTGCATTGCAATTTACTTTCCATAAGCCAACTTACCCGAGACCTAAATTGTGTTGCTAAATTTCATTCTAATTGTTTTTATTTCCAGGCAGTGGATTTGGGGAAGGTGATTGGTAGTGATGATATGCATGGTGGTCCATATCTTCTTAAGGAAAAGAATCTTTCAAGTAGACAAGTTCACCCATCAAGTTGTGGTTCAGATGCTAGTAAAAAGTGTGTCAAATTTGTTTCCAAAGCAATGTCTGTATCCAATTCTAATCCTATTTCCATTGAAAATCAAGTTATGTTATAACATTATCGTCTTGTTTATCCTAACTTTACTTATATTGAGAAATTCTTTCCTCATTTGTTTATCCATAAAAAACCAAATTCTTATTTTTGTGAAGTTTGTCAATTAACAAAACACACTAGGTATGCCTATTCAAGTTTGCAATATAAAGCCTCACATCCATTTTCAATTATTCATAGTAATAGTTGGGGTCCCTCTCGTGTAAAACATATCAATGGAGCTAGGTGGTTTGAAACATTCATCAATGACCACACTAGAACAACTTGGACATTCCTTATGAAGGAAAAATCTGAAACTACCTCCATTTTTCAATCTTTTCATACCATGATCTCTAACCAGTTTCAAAGCAATATCAAAGTCCTAAAAATCGATAATGCTAGAGACTATTTCAATTCCATTCTTAGGTCATATTTTCCAAACATAGTATCATTCATATAAGCGCTTATTCGACATACCACAACAAAATGGAGCATCTGAAAGAAAAAATAGACACCTGCTTGAGGCAGCTCATGCTACTATGTTCACCAATAATGTACCTAAACATTTTTTGGGGAAGCAATTCTTACTACCTTTTATCTCATTAACAAAATGCCTAGTCGTGTCCTTAAATTTCAGTCACCCTGTCAGGCTCTCATCTCTTCATATCCTCATACCCTCTCTTTTTCTATAGACCTACCATTAAAAGTCTTTGGTTGCACATCCTTTGTTCATATCCGCCACAATTACCCCACCAAACTCGATCCTAAGTCTTTCAAGTGCATTTTACTTGGTTATTCTCTTAATAAAAAGGGTTACAAGTGTTATTCACCCATTACTAGGAAAGTATATAATTCCATGGATGTTACCTTTCTTGAAAATTAATCTTTTTTTTTGAAATCTAACAATCAAGGGGAGACTCTAAAGGAATATCAGATTTGGGATCTCTTTCAAAAAACTCAAACATATGTCGACCCATCAAATTCAATCCTTAATCCATTCATTGTCCCTATCAATGAAAAAGAAACAACCGCAATTCCTATTCAGCCAATTGACTCAAATCTTCCACAACTTGGCACATCCAATCCTCTTGAGCTTCGTGTCTATAGAAGAAGAAGACCAGTTAAGCATAAAGAGGAAACTATGCAAATTCAGCATTCTCAATCACAATAACCAAGTCCTACAATAACCGATGTTCATGATGGTAAGGATCTCTCATCCCATGATCTTTCTATTACTATTGTTGATGATTTAAATCTACCTATTACTCATAGAAAATGTGTGCGTTGGTGCATTGAACTTCCGATTGAGATTATGTTGTATATCAGAAATTATCATATATTTATAGGGCCTTTTCACAAATATAAATAGTGTGAAGGTGTCAGAATCTATTAAAGAGGCTCTTAAGAGTTAGACGTGGAAAAAGGTAGTAGAATAGGAGATTTGGGCTTTAGAAAGTAATAATAAATGGAATCTTGTCAAGTCACCTCTAGGTAAGAATCCAATTGGATGCAAGTGGGTATTTACTATCAAGAATAGGGCTGATGGAAGTGTCAAGAGATTCAAGGCCAGACTTGTGGCAAAAGGGTTCACTTAATCATACGGAATTGACTATCAGGAGATGTTTGCACCTATGGCAAAACTTAACATTGTTCAAGTTCTACTTTCTCTTGTAATTAATCAAGATTGTCCATTGTATCAACTGGATATTAAAAATGCATTCCTGAATGGGGATCTTGAATAAAAAGCCTACATGACTATTCTTCATGGTCTAGAAAACAAGTCAAACAATAGTCTAGTTTGCAAATTGAAGAAGTCTTTGTATGTCTTGAAGCAATCTCCTCATGCATGGTTTGAAAGGTTCACTAAAACAGTGATAGCCTATGGATATTAGCAGTGTTAAGTCGATCACACACTATTTGTTAAAGTTAGAATAAGAGGAAAGAAGGTTATTCTTATAGTTTATGTAGATGATATCATCTTGACAGAAGATTATTCTGAGGAGATTATGAATTTAAAAAACCTACTGCCAACAGAATTTGAGATTAAGGATCTTAGGACTCTCAGGTATTTCCTTGGAATAGAGGTAACTTGCTCTAAGGAAGGGATTGTTGTATATCAACAGAAATAAATCTTGGATCTATTAAGTGAAACAAGGCTACTTGGATGTAAACCAGTTGACACACCTATAGATCCAAAAAAAGATTGAACAGAAGTGATGGAGGCAGCCTAGTAGATAGGGGAAGGTACCAAAGGCTAGTTGGAAAGCTCATCTATCTATTTCACACTAGGCTTGTTATTGCATATTCAGTCAGAGTGGTCAGTCAACATATGAATAATCCAACTGAATATCATTTAGAGGTAGAAAACAAAATCTTGAGGTATTTAAAAATGACTACGGGACATGGTCTACTATTCAGGAAATGTGCAAATTGAGAAGTGGATATTTACACCAATGATAGTTAGGTAGGAGAATAAACTAATCGAAGATCAATCATTGGTTATTGCTCCTATGTTTGGGGCAATCTTGTTACCTGGAGGAGCAAAAAGCAAGTTGCATTCTCAAGGAGTAGTGTAGAGTCAGAATATCGTGCTTTAGCACTTGGAATATCTGAAGGAATGTGGCTACAAAGATCGGTGAGCGAACTCAAAGTTGAGGTACAAGAATCAGTCATGATGTTCAGTGACAGTCAAGCAAATTTTAGTATAGCTAAAAATCATATGCACCATGACAGGACAAAACACATTGAAATTGATAGACACTTCATTTCAGAGAAGGTCAATAACAACATTGTCCATCTCAACTATATTCCGAAATATTGCTGATCTTCTTACTAAAGCACTCCCAAGGGACAGTTTCAATGAATTGATTTCCAAGCTTGGTTTGTACAACATATACAACCTAGCTTGAATAGGAATGTAGAAAAAAGGATCAATATTTTTTATTTATTTAAAAGGTTAGATTTAGTTTCTTATTATTAGGAATTAGCTATAGTAATACGATTTGGTTGTAATACAATTTTACTAAGAATAAGAAAATTTTAGATTTATATTCAATTACAACCATCGTTCCTTCAGAGTTCGTGTAACATCCCAAAAATCGAGGTTAGTAGAATCAGGATTGTGAATCAAGATAGAGTGGTCGTGCCTTAATTTTTGAGATTATCTATGTATTTTTGGAAATAAATGAGGTATTGGTTTGTTGGATAAGTGTCACTGAAACATTCCTTGAAGCCCAAGTTCAAAGCCCTTTTCTCTCACCATTTTTATTATTTTGTAAATTTTAACTTAAACCCTAGTATGTGACATGCCTTATTTTAAAAATAGATATTGAAAAATTATTTCAAGTATGAGGAAAAAGCCTAATGGTTAAAAGAAATATAAGAAAGCATGGGAATTAAATGAGATCCCAAGTTTGAATCCTTTGTCTTGCGAAATAATTTAATTTTACAAAATCCATTATTTTTTTAATGTGTGTGCCATCGGTACCCTTGAACCCTAAGTATAAATACAACTTTTTATTTTATTTTTCAGCCTTTAGTTCAATTTTTCCCTACCCTAGTCATTCACCCTCTTTCTCTCCTCTTTTCTCTTCAATTTTCTTTCTTTCTTTCATTGTTGTCGTCGCCTATACCTCCCATTTTACCATCTCTTTCATCTTCTTTTTGCATCAAGATTGTGCACCATCTTCTTTACTCTATTTATGCCATTTATCCTCATCTAAATCAGCTCCAAATTTGAAATCTTGAACCCTAATATCGATTCCAAACGTTGCCACGAAAGTGCCATTGTTGTTTCTCTCAACTAACTTAGGTAAGATCTTTTTTCTCTTCAATTTCTTGATTAATCTTGTCAATTAAAAACTAAAATTTCTAGATATAGAATTTGGGGGATTTTAAATTATTTCAAATGTATTTTTCCATATTTTAATGAGACCTCAAACCATTTTAAAAATTTAACCCTAATTTTGGCCACCATGGGTGGTGGTGCGTGCGCCTATGTGCAAGAAAGGAGGTTGTTTTGTTTCTTGGGTCTTGCCCATATTTTTCCAGCATTAAATTGTGTTCTTAAACCCTCCTTATCAGACTTTAATCACATGTTAATTACAGATAGACGTTCTTGATCAATTAGCCAATTAGATCCCATAAATCGTGAAGCGTAAGTGCAATTAAGGATAACTAGTTTATTGTTTCGATATAGTTGTTGGGTAAAGGTTATGAATTGATTAAATGAAGGAATTTAATCATTAATTAGCTACTGGTTTTCCAGTATATTATTTAATTAGGTGATGACTCAAACGCCCCAAATCATCCGTAAAGGCGAAGAACGATTGTACGTACGGTTCGTATCTATATAGTGTAAGGAATCTAACTAGTTTGCATTCATAAAATAGTTATAATTTCAACGATTGGTTTCAACTCATAAGTGGGTGTTTGGGGGCTGGTTTAATGGTAAATTTATTGAATTTATATTGAATTTCAGTTTAGGTTCGTTTAAGAAATTATTAAGGAAAATTGGAAGATTCGCTAGTATACTGTGAAGAAGCAAAAAATTAAGTGTGGGACCTAAACTATTAAAATTGTATGAAAATGTTAAATATCATGTTATATTTGATAAATCAGCTTGCTGATTGGATTGGCTTAATAGCCAAATTATTGATTTAGGTGAGTGACCGAACCAGGTATGTTTCGAGATTTAAAAGATTGACATTTTGGCAAAATTGCTAGTTTGATAGTATGAATGTTTGATCGAGTTTGTAATTGCGTATTTGAGTTATGAGATATGAGAATGTTTGACTGAATGATATAATGTGTTGCGATATTAAGCTTATGTATGATTTAAATGCATGAGATATTTGTTATATTGTGTACTGAAAAGAGTGCTATTTATGCATAATGAAAATTCGTAAAGTATGTGAAATTGAACGATATTGATTGATACAAACACAATGGTAATTTGAAAGATTGGAACACTGTTTCCATTTACTGAAAGTTTGTGATTATTGAGGACATGCTGAGCATGTCAAATAAATGTGAAAAGTATTGAGATATGATTATGTATGAGATTACGTGACATATTGCATATGAATTGGGTTGAGATTTTGTAGTTGACGGAGGATTTTTGTAGATTATCGACGGCATATTGAGTCTGCATTAATCGTAATCAGTGCACTGCACCTAGAGTATCCAGGGGAATGGCGATTTATCGCATTTTTACTGGCAGTTTGTCTGCATTTTTAATGGCATAATTTTTTGCATATTGTTATCGGTGGTTTTAACCACAACAGGCTTAAGCCCATAATGTTTTAAAGTCCAGATGACGGGTTCTGGGGAACTCGTGATGTGTAACAGATGGTATGGGTAGGAACCTTTTTGCATTGCATCATGATCACAACATATTCGAATGTTATTGATTTATGTTACGTATTGTATTTTGTTGTATTGAATGGTATAGAAATTAATGATTGTTACTCGAATGAATGATAACGCATGCTCATACACCGTTTGACATCGATATTGATAATGGGTATGTAATTATATGAAATTCCTATGATGGTTCTGTGTTCTTCTCTTAATGCTAATATGTTTCACTGTATTTGATATTTATGTCTATTTAAATAATTGTTCAACTCACACTGAGCTTTTCATAAGCTCACCCCCAATAGTGTTTAACTTTTCAAGTAAACTTCGAAATTAATACCGGACTCGGCATTCAGAGAATCACTTTGGGCCTCAGATTATTTTTTTATAAGTATTAATCAATCTCTATAGGTTTTGGTTTGTTTTTTAAAGACTTCTGGTCTGTGGCTTGGTAACTTTTCTTCTGGGATTTTTGCATGCATGGATTACTCAAGCATAATAATTGGATTACTCAATAATAATTATAGTTCTCCAGGCAAAACAAGATAAAGAAATGAACGGAGATGTTGAATATGAATTATATGTGAATCATGTACTTATCATGTTAATAGATTGTATGAAATGATGTACTAATCTAATTGGTTATGTTGTGAAAGGTGCAAGTATGAATGTTAATTGCATTAAGTAAATTATGAAATATCAAGTACGTTGTGTTTAAGTTTATTACGAACTTACTATGCTTTAAGAAGCTTACCTCATTTTGTTTTTTTCCTTGTAGATTGTCAGATTTGAGCAGTCGATTAGATCGTTTTAGATATCACACTATCCGTCAACTTTTTTAGTAGCTATTTACTCATTTTGGCCCGGTTATAAGTGGCATGTAAATAGGTTAATGGTAATATATGTACATAAGTAGTTTGACTATCTTGTGTCATTTTGAATATGAACCATGTGTGTAATGATTCAAGCTATAATGGTTGTTTTGGTGGTTTGTGGCTTGAGTTGGTATAAGCATATTTAGTACCTATAATGTTATCTTGCTTGATAAATTTGTATTTATGTATTAGGCCGCTTGGTGAACTTTATTTGATGAATGTGGTAATTGGAAAATGATGTTTTGAATGAATGAATATGCTTGAAATGTAGGTATGTTTATACATGAATGGTTAGTGAATAATGCTTGAATTTTGGCATATTGGTTAAGCATTTAGGTTGGACGATTCATTTTGTGTTTTGGTATGTTGTTTTATGTTTTTTGACAGGTTGATCAATGGTCAAATGCATGACTTGAGGCTTAAGTGAACCTAGGTTGTGATTGCTTGTTTTGGAAGGTATTTTAGGCACACGATCTGTAATACGATCGTGTGCCATACACGGTTATAGGGCACGACCATGTGGTATGTTTAATTTAGGTGCAGGATAATCCACACAGCCACAGTCTGTTACACGGCCTGACGTCACGGAAGTGTGACCCAGGATTACATGGAACCGGTTTGGTATACAGTTTGATAGCACGTCCATGTCCTTGGCTTCACATGACCTTAGCCTGTCACATGGACGTGTGACCCATTTTTTTACTTTTTACCTATCTTTTTGTAAAAAAATCAAATTAGTCTTGATTTGTTTCCAAGTTGACTAAAGAGCTTTATAATCTCGGTTAAGGTTTGGTTTTGGTTGTAATTCATGGTTTTATGATGTTATTTAATGCTTGTTGTTTTAACTGGTTATTTAAATAGAATTTATGTACGATGAATGTAATTACATGTCGTAATACCTTAAAGCTCAGGTCTGATGGACGAACCGGGTATATGGTGTTACATTTAGTGGTATCAGAGCTACAATTTATTCAATTATAGGAGTGAACATAACATGTATCATGTTTAAAAATACATGTCACTTTATAACCTTTGATAGTGTGATGACTCTTGATTGTTTGACTTGTTTTCTTGTAGATAAAAGATGTCAACTAAATCCAATCGAGCAAATTCTGATGAGGTAGAAAGTAATGTCCCAGCTACCGATCAACTGGTTGCTCAGAGTGTACCTGTGTCACAAGAGCCCGAAGATGAGGCTCTTGGTGCCTCTCTCTGAATAATGATGACGTGTTTACAGCATACATGAGAGCCACTCCTACAGCTCAACAACCTCCACCTCCATCTGTGATTACCCCGACACCCTCTCGTCTTCAAAGCCCAATTCATTTACATGTTTTCCCTAGATAAAGTCCAAAAATGTGGGGCTGAAGAATTCAGTGGTAAGGAGGTGATGATTTGGGTAGAGTTGAGTATTGGTTAGACAATACATAAAGAGTTCTAGATGAAATGTTTTGTCCTCTTGAGGATTTTTTGAGATATGCGGTGTCATTACTAAACGAATAAGCTTTTTATTGG
Organism: Gossypium gossypioides; assembly: GCA_013467495.1. Classification (NCBI taxonomy): domain Eukaryota; kingdom Viridiplantae; phylum Streptophyta; class Magnoliopsida; order Malvales; family Malvaceae; genus Gossypium; species Gossypium gossypioides. The sequence continues at coordinate 6,194 of JABEZY010270245.1, read as the reverse complement.
TGGTCGACTTTAACTGTTGTGATACTAAAAGAGAGGGTTGACTGGGACTTTTTTCGAGCTGAAATCCAAAATAAATATGTTAGAAAATGTTATCTAGACAAGAAGAAAAAGAAATTCCTTGAGTTGAAACAAGGAAATAGATCAGTTACGGAATACAGGTGAGTATTTAAAATCAGTAAATATGCTCATGAGATTGTATTGACTAAGGAAGAAATGTGTATTTACTTTGAAAATGGATTGAATGATGAGATCAAAATGCTTATGGGTGAAATGGAATTATGTGTGTTCGTAGTTTTATTTGATCGAGCTTAGAAAATAGAATAAATTTGCTATCACAAGAAATAGAACGAGATGAGAGTTTGGGATTCAATAAGTGAAATACATCCAGATCATTTTCTAGTCCCCCGTTGAAGAAAATGAAAGAAACTAATAGCCGTTTTTTAACACCGTCAAGGTTTTCTGGTAGCCCGACGACATCAGTGGCTAGTGTTAGTTGTGTACGAAACATGGATAGACCTGAATGTAATCTTTGTGGCCAGAATCACTTTAGTGTGTGTAGAATAAAGGATGGGTCATGTTTCATTTACAGATCTCTAGATCATTATAAGAAATATTGACCAAATCGAGCTAACTTGAACAGAGATCAAAGTGTGAAACCTATTGTTACTTCTATGAGAGGTAGACGACCAGGAAATAGTGGCACGGCTGGAGTCAATAAAAGCGATACAAAAGACACAATAGTTTGATCTAAAGCTCAAGCTCTTGCTAGAGCTTATGCAATTTGTGCACAAGAGGAGGCATCAGCCCTTAATGTTATTGTTGGTACCTTTTCTATCATTGATGTTATTGTGTATGCAATAATTGACCTTGGGTCGACACATTCATATATATGCACTACGTTAGTAACAGAAAAGAGCTTACAGATTGAGTTGACTAAACATGTTATTAAAGTAATGAATCCTTTTGGTCAAATTGTTATAGTTGATCTAGTTTGTAAATAGTGTCCATTGAGAATTCAGGGCTACGACTTTCTTGCTGATTTGATGTTATTGCCTTTTAATGAATTTGATGTTATTTTGGGAATGGACTGGTTGACGGTACATGATGCAATAGTGAATTGCAGAAAAAAATGAATTGAATTGAGATGTCAGAGTGGTGAAATGATTTATGTTGAATCCGATAAATCTAATTTTGTTGCAAAAATAATTTCGACAATGTCTGCACAAAAACTAATCAGAAAAGGGTACAATGCATTTCTAGCTTATATTCTAGATTCTAGAGTATCATAAATGAAAGTGGATCAGGTACCGATAGTTTATGATTTCACCGATGTGTTTCCTGAAGAATTACCGAGATTGCCGCTAGAATGGAAAGTTCAATTTACTATGGAGTTAGTGCCTAGGACTACCCCGATCTCAATCACCCCGTACCAAATGGCTTTAATAGAATTAAAAGAATTAAAAGCTCATTTGTAAGAATTTATTGATAGAGGTTTTATATGACCGAGTGTGTCAACCTGGGGTGCACTTGTATTGTTTGTGAAAAAGAAAGATAGTTCGATAAGATTGTGTATAGATTATCGTCAATTGAATAATGTCACGATAAATAATAAATATTTGTTGCCTCGTATCGATGGTTTATTCGATCAGTTGAAAGGGGCTACAATGTTTTCGAAGATTGACCTTTGATCTAGCTACTATCAGTTGCGAGTTAAAGATGTTGATATGCCAAAAACAACATTCAAAACCCAGTACAGATATTATGAGTTTTTAGTAATACCTTTCGGGTTAACTAATGCCCCACAGCATTTATGGACCTAATGAACCAAATTTTTTAGCTACATCTTAATAGATTCATAGTTGTTTTTATCGATGATATCTTGATCTATTCTAGAAATGAATCCGAACATGAATAGTACCTAAGAACTGTATTACAAACCTTGCGTGAGAAATAATTATACGAAAAGTTTAGCAAATGTGATTTTTGGCTCAGAGAAGTCAGATTTTTTGGCTATGTGATTTCAGCAGAAGGTATACGAGTTGATCCGAGTAAGATTTTAGCTATTTTGAATTGGAAGCTTCTAAGAACTATTTTTGAGGTATGCAGTTTTCTGGGTCTAGTTGGATATTATTGACGTTTTGTTAAGAACTTTTTAATAATGGCATTATCAATGATGAAACTATTATAGAAAGATGTAAATTTTGTGTAGTCCGACAAATGCCAACAAAGCTTTGAACAGTTGAAAACTATGTTGACAAAGGCACTAATGTTAACTTAGCCTAAATCTGGGAAGGAATTTGTTGTTTACAGCGATGCTTCGTTGAGTGGTTTGGGATGTGTTCAGATGCAGGACGGAAAAGTTATCGCATATGCTTTTCGACAGCTTAAAACGTACAAAAAATAGTTACTCGACACACAACCTTGAGTTAGCTGTAGTTATTTTCGCACTAAAGATTTGACAACACTATCTATACGGTGAAAAAAGTCACATTTATACTGATCACAAAAGTTTGAAGCTGCGGCAACAAAGATGGCTTGAATTGTTGAAAGACTACGATCTAGTAATAGATTATCATCCAAGTAAAGTGAATGTTGTCGCCGATGGTTTGAGTCAAAAATATCTTTTTGCCTTACAATCGATGAATGCTCAGTTAAAGTTGGAGTGTGACGTATATATACTAGCCGAGCTTAGAGCTAAGCCTTTGTTTTTGCAGAAAATTTGGGAGTTGCAAATGATGATCCGAATTTGTTGGCTAAACGGAAACTAGTTTAAGATGGTCAGATATTCGATTTTAGTATTGGTGTGGATGATAGCTTATATTCCCGTAACAGATAGTGTATACCTGATGATTCACAGTTGAAGTAGAATATTTTAAACGAAGCTCATAACAGTGTTTATTCGTTACATCTTAACAGCACTAAAATGTATGATGATCTGAAATAGATGTATTGGTAGCCAAGAATGAAACGCGAGATCTCTAACTTTGTATCGAAATGTCTTGTATGCGGTAGGTAAAAGTTAAACATTAGGTTTCATCTAGGTTGCTACAGCCTGTTATGATTCCAGAGTGGAAATAGGAGAGAATCACCATTGATTTTGTATCAAGGTTGCCACTATTGCTGAGAAAGAAAGATGTGATCTAGGTTATAGTTGATCGATTAATCAAGTCTGCACATTTCATCCTTATACGTATAGATTATTTACTTGAGAAGTTGGCAGAACTGTATGTCTCTGAAATTGTTAGATTGCACAGCGTACCGTTGCCAATCATTTCTGATCACGACCTGAGATTTACCTCTAGATTTTGCAGTAAGCTACACGAGGCTCCAGGCACTAAGTTGAATTTCAGTATGGATTTTCACCCACAAACCGATGGCCGGTCTGAAAGAGTAATTCATGTACTCAAAGATATACTCTGATGTTGTATTCTTAAATTTGAGGGTAGTCGGGAAAATTTTCTTCCGTTAGTGAATTTGCTTATAACAACAGTTACCAGTCAAGTATTATAATGGCATCGTACGAAGCTTTATATGGTAAAAAATGCAGAACTCCATTGTTCTAGACTAAATAGGGTGATATAAAGATTTCTAGAACAAATTTGATCCATGAAACCAAAGAAAAAGTTAAGGTTATTCGAGAATGTTTGAAACCTGCTTCAAACTGTCAGAAATTGTACACTAACTTAAAAAGAAAGGACATCAAATTCCAGGTTGGTGATAAAGTATTTCTGAAAGTATCGCCGTGGAAGAAAGTTCTCTGTTTGGTTGAAAAGGAAAACTCAGTCCACGATTCATTGGTCTGTACGAGATTCTTGAGAGAATAGGGTCGGTAGCTTATCGTTTGGATTAAAAGATTCATAATGTATTTCATGTATCGATGTTGCGACGGTACAGGTTAGATCACTTCCATGTGATATCTCCAGTAGAAATAGAGTTACAACCTAATACGACGTACAGTAAGGAACCGATTAAGATTTTGGCTTAAGAAGTTAAAGAATTGATAAATAAACGGATAACTTTACTGAAAATTCTTTGGCAAGGTCACGGTGTTGAGGAAGCCACCTCGGAACTGGAATAAGCTATGAGACTACAATATCCGAACTCTGGTAAGATTTTCGAGGATGAAAATTCCTTTAAAGGGAGAGTTGTAATAGTCTATTTTCAGTTGTGTCGAAAATAGTCATATCAGGACCAAAATTCTGACTAGTGGGTCAGTAAATATTATTTATTTAATATTTACAAGGCTATTAGAGTGTTATTTTAAAATTTGATTCGGTAATTTTGACGTTTGGATAGTTAATTAAGGAAAAAAGATTAAATCGTAAAAGTTACAAAAGCTAATCGCTACTAATTTATATGTGTTAAATGATCATAAATGAATAATTGAATGGTTTTAAAAGGAAATTATGCCATGTTTGCTAATAGTGAACGATTATGCACATTGTATTTAGTTATAATGTATATTTAACAAAAGGGTAATTAAGTAATTAAATAAATATTAAAAATATGATAAAACATATGAAAACCATCATCTTTTTAGTTTTCTTCTTCCACCGAATGGTTTCCACCATTTTTAAGGAAATAAAAAGCTTCAAAACTACAAATACATTCGGCCATTGTATGTAAGTTATCTTCTCACCCATTTTTCATGAATTTTATGTTTTTGAGATCCTTGTAACTTAGTCTAGCTAACCTAGGGACTAATTTGCTAAATTGTCTTAGATTTTAATAATTTCTATTGTTGTTACTTGAAATTTTGGGATGCTAATGATAGGTTAATAAGCTTGGTTGTTAAATAAGACTATTTGTAAAGTGAATTTGGTTAATTTTAAGTTTAGGTACTAAAATGTTAATATATTGAGCTTAGCATGAAATTCTTGTAATTTTCATTAATTATGGGTTGTAATGAACAAGGGTAAATTCGGCTAGCATATTTTGGGCTTAATTGTGATAAATGTGTAAGTTTTGACTTTAGGGACTAAATTGAATAAAAGGTAAAAGTTTAAGGTAATAATATAAAATATTTTTAAAGGGTCAAATACATGTAGTTAGATATTTTAAGGTATTGGAAATGGTTAATTGAATTAAACTATTATATAGATCAAGAAACATATTAACTGATCGATAATCGCGGAAAGGAGAAAATTGTTGAGTAGTCCTCAGTATGGTGTTTGTTATTGTCTCATTTAGGTAAGTTCGTATTAGGTTTATTATGTTTAACAATTTCTTAAGTTCATATTATGTATGTGTATAAAGTATATGTTGATATGATTGGTTGAGAAAAGATTTGAAAATGAAAATGAGAGATTGAATTGTAAAGTATGGCAATTGTATGTGTTTGAATTAAATTGTATTATCTTATGGAATGAATATGATCATGTTGAACATGATACTATGGTGTAAAGATGGAAAGAGTATGGAAATTGAATTAAACCCATGTGAGCTTAGTAAATGATTAGGATACAAATGACATGTCATTAGGGCTTATCAGGCACTATGTGCTACAGTTATCAGGCACTTTGTGTCGGTGTTATATTATCAGGTACTATGTACCGGTGGTGGATATCATACTGATGGCTAAAATCTAGCATTTATTGCAGATTCTCGATAACTTGTGTGAGCAACATTGAGTAATGGTTAATGTCCCGATTGTCAGCTTGTGTGAGCAAAGTTATCCCGAGTATCCAAATTTAATTTACTATAGTTCTCCGGGCAAAACTAGATAAAGAAATGAATGGAGATATTGAATATGAATTATATGTGAATCATGTGCTTATCATGTTAATAGATTGTGTGAAATGATGTACTAATCTATTTGGTTATGTTGTGAAAGGTGTAAGTGATTATGGAATGATAAGTATGAATGTTAATTGCACTAAGTAAATTATAAATATCAGTTACGTTGTGTTTAAGTTTATTACAAACTTACTAAGCTTTAAGTAAGCTTACCTCGTTTTGTTTTCTTCCTTTTAGATTGTCGAATTCAAGCAGTTGATTGGATCGTTTTGGAGACCACATTGTAGACACCATTTTTTGTTCGAGCCCAATTGGAGGCCCATTTGTTCCTTTTAAATTTTTGTTCTCTCTTGGGTCCGTTCGAAGCCCACCTGATTTTGGTCAATTGAAGGCCTTTGTTTTTCTTTTCTTTTTCTTTCCTTTTTGGGCCTGTCAAGGGCCCAAATTATTATTATCAT
>JABEZY010269165.1:0-29045 GCA_013467495.1 Gossypium gossypioides | reverse complement strand
TTGATTCTTACATAAAGTGGATTCTTTAATATTGGATTAATTTAACGGACATATTGAGCATATGAATGGATATGTATTGGGCCTTGTAAACCCTGATTAGCGACTCGAAGATAACAATTTAAAGTTTTTTAATTTGGATGAAATTTTATAACTCGGTTCAATATGTTTATAAGTGCATTTATTCTAGTAATGCCTCGTACCCTATTTCAGCATTGAATACGGGTTTGGGGTGTTACATATCCACAGTTAATTTACTATAGTTCTCCAGGCAAAACAATTAATAAAAGGAATGGAAATGAAATCATCTAACATAAAGAGCTATGTTTATGTTGGTTATGATTTAGTATATGAACTTTGATATCTTGTGATCTTAATGATATTATATGTTCATAGTTAACCATTTGATATGGTAGGAATTATGAAACATGGCAAGGAAAGCTAATTCTATGTTATGTATGATTTGTATACTTAAAATGGCAGGTATGTGATGTTATATTCTACTAACTTACTAAGCTTATTGTAAGATTACCTTGTTTCATTTTCTTCCTTGTAGATAGTTGGATTCAAGCTGTCGATTGGATCGTCTTTAGAGATCACACTATCTATCAACTATTTCGGTAGCTATTTGTTCATTTTGGTCGGCTATAAGTGGCATGTAAATAGGGATTTTGGTATATGTATGTTTATGAACATTTTGTTATGTTTTGTGCCATTTGATATATGAATTAATGTATAAGTTTATAAGCTATAATAGTTGTTTTGATGGTTGGTGATGGTACAAACCTATTTGGTATTTAAATATGTTATCTTCGCTATGAAATGTCTTTTAAGTTTTGGTTGGTTGATGATCTTTGGTTGATGAACATAGTCATGATAAAATGAAGTATATTTGATGGTTGAATGAACATGAAATTTTAAGTAGTTTAAGCTTGAAAGGTTCATGTTTTAATGCTTGAATTGTGGTGCCAATGATGGCATATTGGTTAGCACTTAGGTTGAATGTTATTCGGTATGTTTTTGGCAAGATTTGGTGTATTTTAGGTAGGTATAATGAATGGTAATTGCATGGCTTGTAATATAAGAAATTATAGGTAAAATGACTTGGTTTTGAAGGAATGTTTAGGTGCACACTACCTGCTACACGGTCGTGTGTCACACACGGTTGCATGACATAGCATATTGGTTAGACACTTAGGTTTAATGTTATTTGGTATGTTTTGGCAAGATTTGGTGTATTTTAGGTAGGTATAATGGATGGTAATTGCATGGATTTTAAACTAAGAAATTATAAGTAAAATGACTTGGTTTTAAAGGCATGTTTAGGTGCACATGGCCTGCCACACAGTCGTGTGTCACACACAGTTGCATGACACGACATATTGGTTAGGTAGTGAGGTTGAATGTTATTTGGTATCTTTTGGCAAGATTTGGTGTATTTTAGGTAGGTATAATGGATTTTAATCTAAGAAATTATAGGTAAAATGACTTGGTTTTGAAGGCATATTTAGGTGTACACAGTCGTGTGTCACACATGGTTGCATGAAGCGGCCATGTGGGCTGTTTAATTTTGGTGCAGGTTTGTTCATATGGTATCAGTCTATTCCACAGCTTGGCAACACGACCTTGTGACCCATGATTAAATGACATCAGTTTGTTACACGGTTAGGCAACATGACCATGTCTTGGGACCACACGACCTTAGCCTTTTCAAATAGCTTGGCCACATGTCCGTGTGACCCTTGCTTACACTTTTTACCTGAATTTTTGTAAAAGTTTCAGATTAGTCCAAATTTTTTACCAAATTGTTTTAGTAGCTTTTTATGCTCGATTAAGGCTCAATTATGATTGATTATCATTGAATGTTTATAATTATATTATGTTATGAATTGAATGATCATTTATGTCGAAATAGTGAATAATGTTAATGTTTTAAAGTTGTAATACCTTATAGCTCAAGTTAGGTGATCAAACAGGGTATAAGGTGTTATATACGAGGATGCGTATGATCTTATAGAGAACAAGTAGATGAATTCTTGCCAGTGGCCAAACGAAAGATTCACGTATGGCCAAAGACCATCCATAGTGAAAGCTATTTAGGAGGACGATAGATATCAATTGAATTTGGACAGACTCAATCGGATAAAGTCAACATCTAGTGGATCTTCAATACTTAGAGGAAATAAAATTCTTAGCTAATATTTTGATAACCAAGATGAGAACGTGAATTTCATAGGGAATAGGCATGGAAATCCCTATTCAAATACTTATAATCCCAACTGGATAGGTCACTCAAATATGAGATGGGGCAGAAATTAGGGAGAAGGTACTAATTCTAACCCTGTTAAGCAAAATGCTATTTACCAACCTCATACTTATAGAAACCTTAACAAAGGGTCAACCTAAATGATGATACTGTATGTGGTCAACGACTGGATCGAATCGAGGGAGGAATGTAGTCAATGCAGACCAAAGTGAAACAGGTGCAGTCTGAGTGCACCCAAACAACTAAAACATTTACTAAAATTGAATATCAAATGTGCCAATTAATGAGCATAATGAGAGATATCAAAAGGCAAATTGGCACCGAGATCCCAAGGAATACCGAGAATAATTCTCAAAAAGAAGGGAAGGATCATGTTAAAGCAATTGCACTCTGCTCGGGTAAAGTAATGAGTAACCTAGAGAACCCAACTCAAGAGGAGGACAAGAAGGATGCTGATGATCTTCAAGAAGAAGCTTCTCGAAATGACAATGCTGAATCAGAACCAGAGAAGGTAGCCAAGTCGGCAGTTGAGTCGGTAGTTGCTCCAAACAAAGAACCCGCACCAACCAAGGTACCATTCCTCTCGCGATTAGAAGATAAGTAGAAATGGGGTGAAGCGAAATTTGTAAGTTTTCTAAATTAATTCAAATCGCATAATGCTAACTTACCTTTAATTGAATTAATTGAAAAAGTTCCTAAATATGCCAAGTATTTAAAATAAATAATGTCTAGGCGTAGGAAAATTAAAACAGGAGAGAAAATTAATATAAACATATCTTGTAGTGCAATAATTTCTAAAAAATGCCCCCAAAATTAAAAGTCCCGAGGAGTTTTACAATTCCTATAGAGATAGGAGATATTAATTTTAGTAAGGCGCTATGTGATCTAAGAGCTAGTATAAGTTTGATGCCTTTATCTATATACAAGAAACTCGAGTTAGGGGAACTTAAAAAACACATATATTACACTACAATTATATGACAGGTCTTCAGTACAACCGAAAGTAGTACTTGAAGATGTGTTAGTTAAGGTGCATAACTTTATCATCCAGTCAACTTTGTAATTTTGGATTTTGAGGAAGATCATGAGATACCTATCATGTAAGGTAGACCATTTTTAGCCACGTCTAGGTCCACTATTGATCTAAAAAATAATCATGAAAATCATGAAAATCAATGGTGAGACTGAAATATTTAAATGTGGTCACCAAAAAAATGAGGGAAGTAGGGAAAATTTAGGGAAAACATGTTTTAGAAAATCTAAAAAAATCCCTAATTACCTTGAGCCAGAAAAGGTATTTTCTGTGATAAGTGTAGGTCAAAATAGCATATTCAAGGAGCGGGACAAACGAAGCAAGATGGAGTGGCATGATGGATGCTGGACCAATACGGACAGAAAGACAACCAAAAGTGCATCCATGTATATGCTAACAGACAAATCCGACATCAATACTTGATATTTTCAAATTGAGTTAAAATTTTGTATATTATTGTATGTTAATAGACTTACGGGTAGTTTAGGAATGAATTTTATTTAAACTACTTAAAAATTTATTCTGAACACTTTGAAATTCGATATGAGGGAACGAAACATAGTTAGTGTCTCAACATGGGACCTCTATGTCACAACATCGATCATAAGTTCATGGAATTGAGCAGTTCAGCTCGATGTCGTGACATAGCAACCTTGTATCCTGACAAAGCAGCCAGTTTACCTCAAAGCCTAAAAATTTCATGGTGTGTTGCGACATTGAACCCCGATATCACGACATTGGTCGCCTACCAGGGGTGTTGCTGCATGGAACCCATATATTGTGAAATCACTGCAATTTTCTACAGGTTCGACCCAACCCGCTATGCAACCCATCAGTTTTAAATCTTATTTAACCCGATTTTTAACCTAAAAGCACCCATGTTTTAAAATTTAAACACTTTTAACCTATTTTTAAATTCCTTTAATCCTAAAACCTCCCCAAAACTTCACAACTCTAAAATCTCCCTTTTTCTTTTTCCTTTCTTTTCTTGCATTGTACATTGTGCAGGGACAAAAGCATCACACCAACAAGGAAACTACAATGAATCTTAGCAAAGAATCACAAGCTTTCCAACAAGATTAAAGGTTCCAACTATAATTTTAATGTTCCATTGCATTATTCATTGATTACTTTGAAATATTTATTTGATTTTGATTAACCTTTTAGTTATAAGATTATTGAAAATGCCTCCAAGAAAATCTAGGGATCAAGAACCATCAATGGTTACAAATCCCATAAATGTTCCAAACCCAAAAATAGAAAAATTCTTTTTGGAAATTTAAGGAAAGAAATTTATACAAGAACGGGGGTTTGAACCATCGATGATTTTATGTAAGGAAATTTGGTCGTTGGTTCAATACCATAGGTGGGAGCGCTTTTGTATAACCCCTAAGGATCCTGCTATAGTCCAAGCAGTACAAGAATTTTATGTATCTTTTAAGGACCAATAGTCAAGGAAACCGTATGCGACTATTTGGGATACTATACTAGTACGAGGGAAAGTGGTGCTCGTCACCCCTAGAGAAATTTGTAAGTTTTATAATGCTTCGTATTATGAATCCAATTTTTTGGAAGAAAGTGACTTAGAATATTTTATGGATATTAATATGGATAACATTATAAACTATCTAACAGAAGGTAGGGGTGAATGGAATCGTCGCCCAAGTATTGATATTCCCACTTCCTTTAATCAAGCAATTATGTTTCCGATTGCTAAAATGTGGATGCAATTTTTGCTCCTGCTTTGAACATATCTAACGTCAATATTTTTTGAGAGGTTTTGCTATATGTTGTTTTGTGGAAGAAACAAGTGCGCATCGAGACATGGATTTATCATTATATGAAGCGATGCATTAGTGGCAAAAAATTTGGGGTTTTCTTCCCCACTTAGTGATGAATTTGTGCAAGAAGGTCGGAGTTCCAATGAAAACCACTGAACAATTCATGAAGCCATATAGGATCCTCATTAGAGACTCATTATACACAAAGTATAAGTATCTTCAACGAAAGCAAATAAGGGATTGGAACAAATGCTGAAAGAAAAAGATGGACGTCCCAGCTTCATTAAAACAGAAAAAAAATCAACATATCAAAAAGAGGTAGGCGAAAGCAGCATTCTAGACACGAAATGGATGATAAGATGGATGCAAGAGACGGGTCCAATTTTTCAAGAATTTGCATTGAAAAATAGTATGAGAATACCAAATTTACCGCCAAAGAAATATGACCCAATGGAATCCCATCATAGATTAGAGGAACAAAAAAACAAAGAAAGGGAAGGAAGTGATGACGAGAAAACTGAAGAGGAGGAGGATGTGATGGAACAAGATGTTAGTACATATGGAGGTGATCATAATGTCATATCCCAAATCGGTCGGATCTAAAAGTAAGGCGTATAGTTGTGAAGGTTATCTATTTTGATACACTCTGATGGTAAGTCTGCCAATTGTTAAGCCTCTAGTGAAGTGATGTTTGGCGCATAGAGTATTCACCTAGAGAAGTATGTCAAGATTTAGTTCTCATAGCAATCTTTATCTGAGAAGGAATAAGACGAGTGAAGAGTATGCCTCGGAGTTTTAGGTAAATATTACACGCCATATATGAGTTATCGCCAAATGTATAGTACGTTCAGTTTGCTTGAGCACTGTGCTAAATGGATTTTTGAAATGTGATTTAGTTGGGAGCCAATGAGTTGACTGGTCAAATAGCATGTTCAAGACTCTCATTTATATTTCTTCCAATCCTTGTAAGCCAATTAAAGGAAATTACTGTATACAATTGACACTTTTCAAGGTCCACTAAGAGAAGATGAGTATGTATATATGGTGAGAAGAGAAAGTTGAAGATTGTTTTCCCTTCCTTTAATACTAATTTCTAGTTCTTCTTTTTAAAATTAATCTAGTTCTTCTTTTTAAAATTAAATGTTCTCTTTTCTTTGTTAAAATGAAAGCTAAGGATTTTGGATTAATTAGTGAGTGTGTCAATCTTCTGGTAAGTCTAGCATCTCTACATGTTTAGTTTTTGAAAGAGTACAGATGTTAAAAAGCAATAGTAAGTTATGAATAAGAAGTATTGCATGTGGGTTATTTGTTGTTGTGTTGTTAGCAATCTGTTTATAAATGAATTTTTATAATGGTTCTATATCCTTGAAGTAGTTGTTGCTGATGGTTCGAGAAGGATGTTCTAATTTGGAATTCCAAGCTACGATAAATGTGAGTATCAGGTGAGTCCCTAGCCTCGACTCCTATAATCATTCCATAAATTCTTTATGGTTGATGTTCCTGTAGCAATTTATGAGCCTTTGAGTGACTGTTGAACGTGTATATGTGATCTTTGTATAAAATATGTGAGAGTTAAGTGTGTAATGTGTTGTATGTATGAGTGTATGTGATTTTGTAAAGTAAAAATATGTGTGTACAAGAACGTATACTGTGATACAATAATGTGTTTTTATGTAGATGTACGATGCATGGCTAAAAATGTTGAGGAAATGGGGTTTAACGAAGGGTTAGGAGGTTATATGACATGAGTTTTGACACCGCGATGGTATTCATAGAAGTTCGTTGCGACAGTAAACATGAATTTTGGTACGACAATTCTAAGGAAAGACCATGGCCATGACACATTTTGGAAAGGGTGGATGAGCCACATTTATTTACTAGGGTTTCTGCATGACCAAGGGCGATGATGGGTAAACCTCACACGATGGTGAGTTTAGGCAAATCCATATCACAAACATGACAGTTCATGTGGTGCCTTACTAGCATCAACACTAAGCCTTGGTGGCATTCTGTTTGGCCTTTATGGTGCATTCTGTTTAGCCTTTGTGGCAGATTCTGTTTTGCCTTTGTGGCATTTGTTTAGCCTTTGTGGTGTGTTCTGTATTACCTTTATGGCGAATCATGAAATGTGTTTATATGGCATACTCAGGAATGCCTGCGTGGTAGAATCTGGTTATTCGAATATGTGGTAAATCTAGGCAAAGCTCTGAGATCTCTTTGCAGGATAATTCTATTATAAGGATCTAATAATTTGAAGTGAACTTGGTTTGGTTAGTCTTGTGATGGATTTGAATAAATTTAAGGGACAATTCCTGAATGAAAGTATGTATATGTAATTTTGAAGAGGGAATTTGCCATAGTAATCTGCCAGCATAGGGTATGGGTGTATTCATATTTATGAAAAGTATAATTATTAGTTGGTCTGAGTTTGTCTATTGATCTGTTGTAATTTGTTGCAGCAGATTAAAATAGTTTTCATACTTAAGGAGCTTGAATACAAACAATTCTATTATGTTTTTAGTTACTTTTTCTATTTTAGTTTTAATTCAATAAAAAATTTATTTTGAGTCGTTTTATGACCTTAGGGGCCAAACGAGTCCTAAGGGAGGACTAACATACTTGATGAGTGTGCAGGACACCATTCAACGGTATGAGAGCTCGAGGCTGGTCGCCATGTTGCAACACAAGAGTCCAATGTAGGAATATAGTCAACAAAATGCCAAAAGTCCAAGACTGTCTTTGGTGTTGTGACGAATCCAGTGGATGTCATGACACACCCTTGAAGCTGAACTTGAGTCAAGCAAACTACCTTCGATGTCATGACACATGAATCGGATGTCACGACACTTGCCCTATACTGGAAGAAATACTAGCAAAGGAAGTTATGGTCCGTACAATGCAAATTAATATAAAAACATTAGCCGACCTAGGGCTGAGGATGACGACCAACCCTAACACTATAAATAGACTTATAAGACACTTGAGAAATGACCGCTTTTGTAACTTGGAATTTTATTTTTAGTTTAGTTTTCAGTTTCTAGTTCTTCTTAGACTTAGGATTTCTTTTCAGTTATTTCCATTCGTTTTCATCAAAAGATCTTATTTTTAGATTCAATGCAAACTTCGTGGATTTCTGCGCTTCAAATATTCAATACAATCAGGATTTCTTCTTAAACTCTTATTCTTGATTTGTTCATAATGTTTATTTATTTTATCAAGTTTACATTGCTTATGAAATCCATGAGGAACTAATCCTCCTATGGGGGATTAGCGAGTGAAAGTGTGATTAATTAATTTCCATGTAGGGTTTCTTAGTTGACCAACTATTTGGGATGGGAAGAACTTAAACCCTAGGCCTAACAACCCTAGGAATTCATCTAGGTGGGGATTAACCCAAACTTTGTAATGCCTATCCGTGAAACCCTTCCCCCAATCCGGTCAGGATTGTAAGGTCAAGAGATAAGTAATTCTTGCTGATTTGTTAGTTTAGTGGAAGATCAAGAAGTCCTGCTAGGGTAACGACTAGTTGATTTAGAAGAAACCTGTAATAGGAATTAGTTATGACCATTGAAACGAGCTAATCACCCATAGATTTGGTTGATTTACACATTAGTTTTTTTGTGTTCACTCTATTTTGCATGTTTATTTATTTTCTTATAAAACCCAAACTATTTTTTGTTTTATGTCTTCTTGTAATATAATTTATCTAAAGCACTAATTAGTTTTACTTACGTTTAGGTTAATATTAATTTAGTACTCGCCTCCCTTTGGTACGATCCTCGGAGCACTCACCTACTTTGTTTTAAAAACTATATTATAACCTGACCCATATACTTGCAAACACCATCTCAATTTCATATCTTTAGTTGTAGTATTCACACTCTAGAAATTAGTACATCTAGAGGTGGTCAAGTAGTTGGCATCATTAGCAGGGAGGCAACGTTACTAGATTAGTTATAATTTTTGCGTTTTATGGAATAATTAGGAAATTTTATTTTATTATAGATACGAATTTAACTCTAATTATCTTTGTTTTTTTGTTGATTTTAGCATTATTAATATTATTATATGTATTACTAACAATTTGTTTCTGTTGGTAACAGGAATTGTCGAAAGCCATGAACATAATGTACAAAGACATTTATAAGGGAAGTTTATAAAACAATTCTTAACATTTTTCATATAATATATCCTATTTAACTTTTAACACGATGGTTTAGGTACTAGGGGCAGTTCCCTTTGACATGAACTGGTTATGACTCAATATTACTCGACCTTTTATTCAAATTTCTCATTTTGAACTGAACCCTGAGTTGCTAATATGGATTTCTTCAAATATCAGGTTTGGTAGTTACAATAAAAAGGGTCCCATAGCTTTTCTTCAGCAATTCAAACATATATGCAACACCATTGTATACGATGGTGTTTCAACAGAGGTTATTAAATTGTTATTAATCCCATTCACCTTAGAAGGTCAAGCAAAAGCTTGGCTAGATGCACTTCCTCCAGATAGGATTACAACCTGGGCTGAATTTGTACAATTATTCTTACGACAAGTTGTGCCTATGACCAATGTAATTAGCACATATGAAAAGTCATTTAAATTTAAGCAAGATGTTGCTGAAACATTGGGATAGGCATGAGAAATATTTAAAATGATTATTCAATCAATATTGGGAGGAGGCATTAACTTTGCAATACAACTACAACATTTCTATGATGGGTTGGATGGGTAAAGTAAGCGACGATTTGATATTATAGCCGAAGGGAGTATTTAATCAAAAATAGGTAGAGAAACAATTGACATTTTGGAAAAAGTTAGTGGGAACGAGCTTACATGAGGAATAAACCGAGAAATAGACAATGCTAACTTAGTAGAATGCACACCACCAAAGCAGACACCTGATAATCTGGACCTAGCAATGTTAGTGAGACTAATGAGGATGAACCAAAGGAGGAAAGCATGAACGGTGCAGAACAAGAAAATAACGAACTAGCCTTTCAGCTTGACTGGTGGCATACAAGCAGAGAAAAATCAGAACAGGTAACTCCGACTACAACTAAAATGGTTCATTCTATTATTAAACCACCTAAATTGGAATTGAAACCATTACCTAAACATCTAAAGTATGAATATTTGGGAGAGCAGAATACTTTGCTAGTAATTATAGTAGCAGGACTAACTTCTAAGCAGGAAGGGGCATGATTGAGCGTATTAAAGGAACACAAAAAAGTAATTGGATGGACTATCACAGATATTAAAGGAATTAAGCTGCATTGTGTCAACATAAGATTAGACTAGAGGAAGGAAATAAACTAGTGGTGGATACACAGCGCCGTTTAAATCCAACCTTAAAAGAAGTAGTGAAGAATTGCTTAACTGGTTGGATGCCGGTATAGTTTATGCAATCTCTGACGGTGAATGGGTAAGTCCTAAACAGTGTGTTCCAAAGAAAAGAGGACTGACAATTATTGAGAATGAGTTGATCACAACGAGAACTATAACGAGAGAGTCTATGGATGTCATTAATTAATATTTATGATTTAAATATATTATAATAATGGATCGTGATTTAATAGATTTTATTAATTGGCCAATTAGTCATGGTAAAAGTGGTACGTACCAAAAGTTAAGTGGTTTTAGGAAGTGAGATGTCGGAACCTCGCTTCTATAAACCGAGCCTATGAATATTTTTATTAAATAATTATGGAGCTTTTATATAGGTGAATTAAAATTTGGTAAAAAAAATTTAGTGATTGGATGACTAATTAAGGAAAAAGGACTAAATCGTAAAAGGTGCAAAAGTTAATCACTATTGACTTTTATAAATTAAATGGCTTAAATAGTAAAAGTGGGAGGATTTATAGATTAAATAGACCATATTAGTGTGGCATGGATGGTTAATACTTGTTTTCTACTTACTTTTTTATGTTAAAATTTTATTAAATAAATTACATGAATATTAATCAAAAAATATGGAAACCACTAAAGCCATTCTTTATTTTCTTCTTCATCTTCCCATTGTCTTTCCACCATTGTTTACATAGTTGAAGGTTCAACTATTTATATTCCTTTGTATGTAAGTCTATTTTGAGCCCGATTCTCGTAAATTTTATGTTTATGAGATTGTTGTAGCTTAAGATAGCTAGCCCAGAGACTATTTTGTGAAACTGTTAAAATTTTTTAAAACTTTCCATTGATGAGTTTTATATGTTTTTGAATATTTATGGTAGACTTTGAAGCTTAGAAATGAAATATGACTAATTTGTTAAGTGAATTTTACTAGTTTTGAGTTTAGAGACTAAATTGTAAATATCTTGAAATTGGTAAGAAAATTTTGTAAATTGTGATAATAGGAGTCTGTATATGGACATAATTCAAGTGGGTTTAAAATTTGGAGTTCAAATTCGGAAGATATGATAAGTTCGATTTTAGGGACTAAATTGAATAAAATACAAAATTTTAGGGGGCAATTGAATAATAAAATTAAACTGATATATTCTTATAATAGTATGATACAAGATGTTTAAAATCAATAAAATGAATTGAATTATTGAATAGATTAGAAATTGAACCAAACTGAAGAAAATCAAAGAAATGACAAAAATTGTTGATTTGTCCTTAGAGAGTTGGTTGTTTATTGTCTTGACCAGGTAAGTTCATACGGCATGTTTATGTTAAATTTTTATGCAATTAGAATTAGAATTTTAATTATATTTAATTGAAATTTTAATTATTTACAGTTCTTTACAAAAAGGTGAATGAGAGGATTAAATTGAAATTTGAAATAATTATAGAATTAACCTCAAATTGAACGAGAATAGGATATGTTATGTGTGATGAAGTGATGATTTGATGAAAAGAGTTGATTTTATTTGATTTAGACCGATTGATAATGATAAGGATTAAATTGAATATATGTGAAAATATGATATAATGTTATAAACGTGAAATTGAATCAGTATGATTATGTGATGTGCTATTATATTTGAGAATTGATTATTTAGCTGATGAAATTATGTAATAAAACTAAGAAACTATCACCCTATTAACTGTTCAGGCAGAATCGAATATAGTTGGCATGCCATAGGATAGGAAGAGTTCATGGTTATATGACTATGTGTCGGGTAGTGTTAGGCACCCTATTTTTCGATTATACCGACCAGTGCTGGGCACATTTATTTATTGGTTTTACCGGCTAGCGTAGGGCGTAATTCATTATTACGAATTTATTTGTTAGGCACTGAGTGCCAAATTGGTGTGTTGGTTGGATCCATGTATCAGTCCAAGTCCGAGTCAAGGGGCCAATATGGAAATGTGACAAATCAATGAATATGAATCAAAATTTGTATTATGAAACGAAGTAGTAATTGACAATAAATTGGCAATTTGTATATATTTAGTTCAAAGATGAATTGATATGAAATGAGAATGAAGTTCATATGGTTTAATATGATTTGGTTTGAGAATTTAAATTATGAAATGAAAATAAATATTTGACATTTATTTGAAATGAGATGTATTGTGTGTAAATAGATTGTATGATATGATTAAAATAGTGAATTGATTAAATGATTATTTGTTTTATGAATGATGATGAAAATTTGAATTAAGTGAATTGAAATGTCATGTGATTGAGTTACTATATAGTATGATAAGTGTTGAACTCACATTTTTTATATTTGAATTGCCATGATAGGTGAACTTTACCAAGCTAAGTAACATATAGGGTATAATTATAACCTGAGGTAAGTTATTTAGCTTTAAATACCTGTGAACTTACTAAGTATTTGTAATGCTTACTCCCGTGTTTTCTTTTTCTCTGTAGTGTCAACTTGTGAAACGTTTCTAGCAGATCGTCGAGAAGCTCACACTATCCTGGTATTGATTTGGTAGTCTTTTAACTGTATTATGGCTCGGTTATGTGTGAAATGTACTTAGGAGTTTGTTTTGGTTTATTTGTATAGTGATATGGTTTGAAATCCATGGCATGATTTATGGAAAATAATATATATTGTTGAAATCATATGCATTTAGTAGATGGTTTGAATTGAGCAAATGGCTCATGAAATAACATTTTGAGTTTGCAATTACATAGATAATAGGAAGTCATGTTATGGATAAAAGAATTGGCTAATGAGGTTGAATTTATTTAAGTTATTTTGATATGTTTTGATGTCAAATTGTGGAAGGGTTGAATTAGATGGTTTGAAAGGGTAATATGATACTTTGAGATGTTTATAGAGTTTACAAATGTATATACGGTTGTTTAGTAAGTGTGATTGATTTGAATTTTAATAATATTAAAACTTCAAATGGTGTTGTCATTAAAAGAACATATGAAATGGTTGATCTTTAATGGTTATATGATATGTATATAAGTTTGAAATGAACATGTACCTAAGATGTCATATGGTTATGTAATTTCAATTTTGGATTTTGTTGGCATTTTAAGAATCATATGTATATATGTGAGTGATTGCAATAATCATGATAAGAGTAACTTGTTGAGTAGTTTGGCTTGAATGTTTGTTTGCTTAAATGATGACTAGGTGATGTGCCATGGAATATGTGTGTAAAGGTGATTCATATGCCTATGTATGCTTGAAATATTTTGGTAGGTTTAGTGCATAAAATATAAAGTTAGATTGGAGCCAATTTAAGATTACTTGGAATAGTTAATGTGATACATGTTTGATTGATTGTTTGAGGTGCCATTGTAGGTATATTGGTATGTTTTGAATGTGGTAATTAGGATGCTATAATATGAATTGGTATGATATTGGTTGGGGTTTTACAAGCTTGTAATTATATCTAATGATACCATTTGTACTTTAGTTGATTTGGGCATGAAATATGTATTTTAAAGATATGATTTCATCATTTCCGAGCTTAAGTATTGATGTTTTGGCATTTGGTATCGATACTTGACCATATGTAGAGTTTTAAAACAAATAGAATGCCAAAATGGTATCGATATTTATATGAGTATTGATACATATCATAAAAATATCGATACTTATTTCTTTGGTATCGATACTTAGTTCTAATGTTTTAAAATTTTTCATATTGGTCCATAATCTTGCCTGAATATACTAAACTATGTTTGTAGGCTTGATTTGGTCTCTTTGTGGTTCATAACTTCTATTATGCATGTAATTAGAAAATTTGATGATTTTAATTGAATTCAATGTCATAATTTATGTGCGAATATTCCAGTGTTTGCTGTAGCATCCTGTAACTTGGGTCCGACAACCGGGCCGAGTGAAGGGTGTTATAACAATAGTAACTGGATGGAGGGTATGCATTGATTACTGGAAATTAAATGACACAACAAAGAAAGATCATTTTCCTTTTCCCTTCATAGATTAGATGCTTGACAAATTAGCTGGGAAAGAATATTATTGTTTTCTTGATGGATATTCTGGATATCACCAGATACCAATACATCCTAATGATTTAAAAAAAACTACGTTCACAGGTCCTTTCGACACTTATTCCTTCAAACGTTTACCATTTCGATTATGTAATGCTCTAGCAACATTTATGAGATGTATGATTGCTATTTTTGCTGACATGTTGGAATAAGGCCTTGATGTATTCATGGATGACTTTTCAGTATATGAGGATTCCTTTCGGGAATATTTGGATAAATTAGAGAAGGTACTAAAAAGATGTGAAGAAACCAACTTGGTGCTCAATTGGGAAAAAAAATCATTTCATGGTAAAATAATGATTGATTTTAGGACATCAAATATCAAGAAAAGGGTTGGAGGTGGATAAAGAAAAAATTGAAGTCATAAAGAACCTTTCTAATCCCATGACAGTCTGAGGAGTATGAAATTTCTTATGACATGACGGGTTTTACAAGTATATTATAAAAGACTTTGCTCACATATCTAAACCTTGAATCAACTTCTTCATAAGGAAACTCCATTTATATTTACTCAAGAATGCATTCAAGCTTTTGAGGTAATAAAAGAAAAACTTATTTCTGCACCGATTATTATTACCCCTGATTGGTTAGAACTCTTTATCAAAATGTGTGATGCTAGTGATTATGCTATAGGATAAGTGCTGGGATAAGAAAGGAACAACATATTTTGTGCTATTCACTATGCAACTAAGATATTAAATTCAACACGGTGTAATTACACTACTATTGAGAAAGAAATACTTGTTATTGTGTTTGCATGTGAAAAATTCCATCCTTATTTAATGCCATATTCTTCACTCGACATGCGCTACAAGTATCCCTACTTGGTCGGCCACCGGTGGGACTGACGCGCGCCCAGGAAAGTGTGGTGGCGCTACACCAGTTTCCTGAGCAGTACCCGCCTTCTCGTACTGAGAGCTGTTCCCTTTCCTCCTCCATTTCAGCTGGAGTTTTTTTCTATCTGATTTAAGGAATCTGGAACCGATCTCAAAGCTTTTTTCAAGAGCGTCGTGTCCTGGCAAGTAGAGTTTATGTATACATTGATCATTTTGCATTGAAATATGTCATGAAAAAAAAGGAAACTAAAGCTAGATTAATGAGGTAGGTGTTATTGCTTCAAGAGTTTGATCTATGGATAATAGATTGAAAATGAACAGAAAATCAAATTGCAAATCACCTTTCTAGAATAGAAATGAAATGGAAGAGGAAAATCCTAAAGAAATAAAAGAAACCTTCGTTGATGAGCAGCTATTCCGAGTAGAATTACTTCAAGTAAGGTATAAGCATAACAAGATACCACGATACATAGATTAAGTGAATTATATTACCAAAGGAGTCTTTCCGATAAATGCATCATGGTAACAGAAGAAAAGAATCATGCATGAGTCGAAAAATA
The DNA here is from genome assembly GCA_013467495.1 of Gossypium gossypioides. Taxonomy (NCBI): domain Eukaryota; kingdom Viridiplantae; phylum Streptophyta; class Magnoliopsida; order Malvales; family Malvaceae; genus Gossypium; species Gossypium gossypioides. The sequence goes on along the minus strand of JABEZY010269165.1, from coordinate 13,135 downwards.
TATTTTGAAATAGTCATATGTTTTTTAACAGTGCTCCGATCAATTAGTTCGAAGATGTGTGGCTAAGGAAGACATAAGTGAGATTTTACAAGGATGCCATACTTCACCATGTGGTGGACATTTCGGAGGAGAAAGAACAGCCCAAAAATTATTACAATCGGGATTTTATTAGGCAACCATGAACAAAGATGCTTACGAATTTGTGCAGAGGTGAGATAGATGTCAAAAGACCAGAATTATATCTAAAAGAGATGAAATGCCACAGATGGGAATCCTTGAAGTAGAGGTATTTGACATTTGGGGAATTGATTTTATGGGACCTTTTCTAAGTTCCCTTAGAAATCAATACATCTTGTTAGTTGTAGACTATGTCTCTAAATGGGTTGAGGCAATAGTTAAATTCTTAAGAAACAATATTTTTGCAAGATTTGAAACACCTCGTTCTCTTGTAAGTGATGAAGGATCTCAACACAAAGTTTATATGGGTTCAACACGAAGGAAGAGAAACTATGGAAAAAGAATGGCAGACAGATGAAGAATTTTGAACCAATGGGGACATAATAGAACTAAGGAATGAAGGCCTAATTATAAAAATAAATTCGGTCTAAAACTGCTCTACATGTCGTGACACTGAACCAAATCTGAGACAGGTTTATTGTCCTTGATGTCGCGACAACAAATGGGGATGTCGCAACACCCTTACGTAACCTGCACCCCAAATTTGCTAACTTAGGACATGTTGTAGTAGAGTTTTAGTAGAATTAGGATTGAATACTTCGTATATTTTCTTAATAAAAGATCCTCTATCTTATCTTTAATCTCTGACTTCTATTATCACCCATCTATAGAAAATTTTAAAACCTGAAAATTTCTCCCTATCAAACTTGTGAAATTTGTAGATATTAAAACCAGGATTGGCCACAAACCTTCAAGAGCAGAATTACAAACGATCTAGCAACAACAAAAGAAGGATTTATGTCAAAGTAAGGTCTGATTATATTACAAATTTGTTTAAAATCATGAATACCTTTTTTGAATTTTAGGTGGAGAATATAGACAAATACCTACAATAGTTGTAACCCAACACATTCGTCCAAGAATAGGGTTTCGACCCTTTGATGAGAAACTACAAAGGAGTCTGGGAAATTGCAACTGAACATGAATGGAATACCCTCTTCTTAACACTAGAAGAACTGACAATCATACTAGTTGTGCAAGAATTTTATCTAGCACTAAAGGAAAGAGAAGCAACATGACTATATTATGAGATGCGAACACATGTTAAAGTTAGAGGGGTAGATGTTTTGGTAATGATAGGACGTATTTTCCAATTTTATGATGCTTCATACTATTATTGTGATCTCATGTTCAAAGTAGATCTCAATCAATTCGAAAACATGGACATGGAGGAAATATTGAGATCATTAACTGAAGGAAAAGAAGAATGGACATATCAATCAGGCACCAAACTTCCAGTAAAATTCAATCAAGCACTAATGACTTCGATGTCAAAAATTTGGATGAAGTTTATTTGCTCAGGAATTTTGCCTACAATAGATATCTCAAATATCAATCTGTTATAGGCTATTCTGGTGTATGTAATTTTACATAAAAAATAGATATACTTTGGTACATGGATGTATTAGAGTATGCTTGAATGTGTATGGGATCAATCAAAATAAACATTCTTCCCACATTTAATAACAAAATTATGCAAAGAAGTAGGAGTACCTATGGAACCAATGGAAAAGTAGATTAGTCCCCTAAAGAAATTATTAGGAGATAGAATATACAAACAATTTGTCATACTCCACAGGAAGCAAAGTGAAGAAAGGAGAAAATGAGGATTACAAGAAGGGGATGAACGAGTGGGTTCTTCTTCTTCTTAAAAAAATACTATGTATATATTCCGTTCCTATGCAAAAAAACTCACATGGAAAGAATCACTACAGTTACGAGCTTTCAATGAACAAGGAAGGAAGCACCCACTATTAGACTACAGTAATGTCACGATCAATCAGGTAATTTCTTTCCATATCTATTCAGGGCTGCACATTATGGAAAATGTGCTATCTAAAGTGTGGAGGGATAACATAAGAATTTTTTTTTATGCTTTTTCATTTATTTTTCTTGTCAAAGTGTGCTTGAGCTTGTAGAAATACAAGTGATTGGTTAGGAGCATGTATATAGGTTGATTGTATTTACTATAAATTTGGCATGATAGTGAATGATTTTAAATTTTCAATTATTAGACTAATAAGTTCTATATATTACACTGTAAATAAGCATTAAGTAACTGAATATACCAAATGACATAGAAAATACAGGGAAACGAGCATGATAGTATGTATGATAAGTACTTAAATTTTTTATTACTTGATTGATTAAATTTTTGAATATTGAGATACCTAGGGATGACCTAAGGAATTTTTTGGTATAACCCAGAGTCAAAAAGCTAATCTTATTCATCAATCCTTAGTACCAATTTTGAGCCAGAAAACTTTTCTTTATGAACCTCTATACAAAACCCAAGCTAAAACATCAATTTGTACTTACCCATTTTCTTTGGTCCTGAAATTGAACGAATTTAGACGTCTGGCCATATGTTTTGTGACAAAAGCAATAAAAGTTACAAAATGAGTAGAAAAAGTACTTTATCAACAAAAGCATTATGATTGAGACGTGTTGAAAAGAGTCAAATGTGACAAAGTCACAAAAGTAGAAAACTCAATCATTAACGCACAAAAACTTGTAAGCTAAGCCATAGTTTTTTTATCATATTGTGACTTTCTACATGGAGAAATAAGGAAGGTGAGAGAAGGATAAATAAGGCGATGAGCGGGAAAGGGTTATTAAGGGGGAGAATAATGAACAATATGATGTGCCAAACTACTTTCGCGCTTGAAATTGTTTTGATGTTTCCTGTTCTTAAATTCCATACCAGTCTTAAGCCTCAGAATGTTACAAGTTGAAAAGTCCTATGTGACCTAGGTAAACCTATTCATGAATTGACATCATATTAAGAAATTACAATAGCAATTTTTTGTATCCTTTTAGGATAATCAAATTACATGATTGATTTATTGATGGATCCATATATTTGAGGACCTTACGGTTTGTATACTTTGTAATGTACTGAACTTATGTGTTTGAGATTGAAAATAGTAAGTCATTTACATATCATGCCAGAATTAGGTGTATATATGATTTCTCCTAGCTATATGCTCCAAAACTAGTCTTGTATCATACTTGTTCAAGGGACGTCTTTTAATTTTTGTTTTTATATTTCTTTGCTTGAAGACAAGCAATGACTTAAGTGTGGGAGAGTTTGATCTATCATAATTCGTTGTATCAGATTAAACTAGTTTTCATACTTAAAGAGCTTGAATACGAGCAATTCTATTATGTTTTAGTTAGTTTTTCAATTTTAGTTTCAATTAAATAAAAAATGTAATTTGAGTCGTTTTATGAACTTAGGGTCCAAAGAGGCCTAAGGGAGGACTAATGTACTTAGTGAATATGTGACACCATTCAAAGGCATGACAGCTCGAGGCTAGTCGCCATGTTGCAACATGGGAGTTCAATGTCTCAACATAGTGAAAAGAGTGCCAAAATTCCAAGACTACTTTTGGTGTCGCGACATAGCCAGTGGATGTCGTAACCATGAACCTATACGGGAAGCATTACGAGCAAAGGGCATTTTGGTCCACATAATGGAAATTAATGTAAAAACGTCAACAAACCTAGGGCTGAGGATGACGACCAACCTTAACACTATAAATGGACTCATAAGACACTTGAGAAATGATCGCTTTTGTAACTTAGAATTTTATTTTCAGTTTCTAGTTCTTTTTAGACTTAGTATTTCTTTTCAGTTATTTCATTTATGTTCGTCAAAAGATCTAATTTGTAGATTCAAAGAAAACTCTGTGGATTTTTGCACTTCAAATATTCAATACAATCAGGATTTCTTCTTAAAATCTTATTCATGATTTGTTCATAATGTTTATTTATTTTATCAAGTTTATATTGTTTATAAAATCCATGAGGAACTAATCCTCTTATGGAGGATTAGCGAGTGAAAGTGTGATTAATTAATTTCTATGTAGGGTTTCTTAGCGGATCAATTGTTTGGGATAGGAAGAACTTAAACCTTAGGCTTAACAACTTTAAAAAGTCTTCTAGGTGGGAAGTAACCTAAAATTGGTATTGTATATCCATGAACCCTTTACCTTAATCCGGTCTGGACTGTGAGGTCGAGAGATAAGTAGTTCTTGTCAACTTGTTAGTTTAGTGGAAGATTAAGACATCCTGTTAGGGTAACGACTAGTTGATTGAGTAGAAACCCGAAATAGGATTTAGTTATGACCACTGAAGCGAGCAAATCACCCATGCCTTAGATTTGGTTGGTTTACACATTAGTTTTCCATGTTCATTCTATTTTGCATGTTTATTTATTTTCTTATAAAACTCGAACTATTTTTTATTTTATGTCTACTCATAATATAATTGATCTAAATTACTAATTAGTTTTATTTAAATTTAGGTTAATGTTAATTTAGTACTCGCCTCCCTTTGGTACGGTCCTCAGAGTACTCACCTACTCGACTGGGTTCAGGGTGTTAATTTAGGTTAATGTATAAATAGTATCATATCTTATTCTAGAGTTATTTAGAATCTGAGCTGCTTGTCAATTTTATTGCCCTTGTGTTATGTAATATAGATGTTTGGAATTCTTTTGAATGAACTAGAACATTTCATCATTAGTATGGCTTTGTTATGGATTTGAATCAGGGTATGATCTAATTGATAGTCTGATAGTTATTAAGCTCGGTATGAAAATTAACTTAAGAGATACATCAGTTTCATTATTCACTATAAAAGTGTTTGTAAGTATCCATTCTGGGAAAAGTACCCCATGTTTGTTTTAAGGGGGATTTCGTCAATGATGAACTCTGTGTAGATATTGTAACACCCTAAACCCAGCCGAGTAGATTCAACCCAAATTTGGCGAGCTACATTAGCCACCGAAGTGACTCTCTATTAACTTCCAATCTAACCTCCAACACATCACGAATATGTGACATATAAAGTGCTAAGTTATAACACAACATCAGAATACATTCAAACATAGGTTATAGGATATTCGAGCTTAAAAACAAAGTAGTAGAGGTAGGGTTCTCATGTAATCTAAACAGTAAAACTTAGCGGTTTGCATGAAGAAATAAACAGAGTAATTTAGCACATTCAAATAAAAGTAAAAATACTTAGAAATAATTATTAAGGTTCGCACAACAACATAAGTTCACATGTAATATAGGCTTCGCAAACAGAGAAATCATTCACACAAGGGTTCACGTACTTGTTTAGGGTTCACTAAATTGTAAGTTACTCATTAAGGGTTTTGCATGCATATTGGGGTCACAAACATACAAGGGTTGCAGAAAATAATACTTCGTAATGAAACTAGCACGCATAAGAGATTAATACATACTTTGGCAAAGTTGAAACAAAACAATATGGTACGCATGCATGAAGAAATAAGGAAACACCAAACTTTATTCATGCTAAGAGGAAATAAATAAGAAAGGTTTAGTTGTAGGGTTCTCAAAATGAAAATAAACTTAAACTTCCAAAGAAATTGTTTCAATAAAAAAAATTAAATTATAATAATTCTAAACCCACATAAAGAAAGAAAGAAAAACCCATCACCTATTTCTCGGGGTTTGCCAATATCAATTCAAGGATAAACCTCGCTAAGTCATCTACCTCGCTACTACCATCAGTGACCTACTTACCTGCACTATAAGAGAGGAGCGGGTGAGTTCATTACGAACTCAGTGAATAATCAGGAATCATTAGATTATGCTTAAAACACATGATTTAAAATGGAAATATGACTTAGTTTGAAAAATCATATCACATGCTAGGTTTGCGGAGAAAGTTGTGAGACCCAGTACACAGATCCTACTTATCAGAAAAATAAGTTCTAAAAATGGTTTCAAATGTGCTTGTTAAAAATCATACTTAACACTTAGCTTGTTCTTATTCAAAAACGGGTATTACATAACATAAAATATGCTCACATACTTATCTTATTAGAATGGTTAAGAAACATAAATTTTATTCTAGCACTTTTCTTATCTTACTGTTGGATATGCGGATCTCCTTATAACACCTCAAAATGACTCAGAGAATCCTTAACATGTCCGATAAGTGTAGCATAAGTTGAACACTCTTTTGTAAGCCAACATGTCCCAATGAATGGAGCATAGCTCGACATTCCCTTATCTCTCCACATGTCTCAAGGCCTCAACGCCCAAAATCACAGTACTTATAGGTGAGTACTCGTAATCCTTTGGTATGCCAATATATCCAACATAAGGGCTTGCAAAGGAGCTTGCACAGAAACTGATCACATAGAGGTTGCATATATAACTCGCAAAACATAGCTTGTAAAACTGTACTTTTAAAACATGCTTGAAAACATAGGCTCACATAGGAGCATGAGTAAAATATATATTTAAAACATATCTTGAAAGCATAACTTAAAAATAGAGTTTCAAAACTTAAAAATAGAGTTTTATAGGAAAAGTTTAGTTTAAAAATGAAGTTCTTGAAAAAGGAAACAGTTCACACACAAGTTACAAACCTTGAGCATTCATACTGAAAACATGATAGTTAGCACACTTATGACAATTTTTAACCACTCAAAAAAAAAACTTGAGAATTTAAATAAGTTTTGCTTTGCCTTTATCCTTGTTGGTAGATGGTCTGGCTGGTTTGCAACATACATAAACACACATATTTCTTAAATAGACAACAAATGCAAGTGAACCTAGCTTTCTAGACAATCAACCCTAACAGGCTAGAGGTTTACCTTAGGAACTTGGTTCAGAATAGAGACTTGACAACAAAATATCGATGAGAGAATTTTTCGTGGAATAAGGGTTGTATTTATAGGCACTAAGTGACTTAGTAAACCTAGGATACCCTACTTGACTTAGAACCAATTTAGAAGAAGATTACTTGCAGGAAAAGTATTCTCAGATACACCATATTTTATTCCTATTTTGACTCAAACTCGACTTTTGACTGGCGAACACTAGTTCGCAACTCAACTAGCGAACCACCAGTTCACAACTCAACTGGCGAGCACCAGCTCACCAAACCAACTGGCGAACACCAGTTCGAAACTTAACTAGCAAACCCCTAGTTCACAACTCAACTGGTGAACACCAGCTCACAAAACCAACTGGCGAACTCAACTTGAAATGAAACTGGCGAACCCTCTGACCACATCTTTTGGCATATACTGCTTCACTGAAATTATGGCGAACTCCTTACTAATATTCTCTTGGCAACCCTTTTTCTAAATCCCATTTGGCAAACCCCCAGTTCACAATTTAACTGGAAAACCCCAGTTTGTCGAAATATTGGCGAACCCTTACTGGCGAGACCAAAACTTCCAGGCCCTATCTCAAGATGTTACAGATATTCTTCTGAGAAGTACTATAGTGTTACAATTCTAAGAAGGCGTAAGATCTATATAGACTGGTAAGATTTGAGATTAGCCAAGTTGTGAAGTGGAAATCGACACGATAAGTATGGAAGTTGGCATATAGGTATATGTCCAACATTATGAAAGTATTCACCAAAGATAGAGATGTGATCTAGAATCTTAAAGATGATGAATTTGGCTAGAAAAGGTTTCAAGGTATTCTATACTTTAACTCACTAAGTTCGTTTAGACTTACTAGTATTTATTTTTTATGTAGGTTTCCTTATGCAATGAAAGCACCAAAAGGACCAAGCCAAGAGTTTGCCAAGGTAGTGGTTTGAGTTGTGGTATTATGCATACAAAAGACACTATAAAAGTATAGTGTGTAGTTCATTATGCCACTTAGAGCCTATTTTACTCAAGTTATTTGTGTTGTTGAAATTTGATGTAGCTATGGTACATGTATTTGTATATTAAGAACCATTAAAAGATATGATAAGTATGTTTATGAGTACTTATGCGTTGGTAATGTGAGTTTTTAATTCAAAAGTTTTTGTGTAGTAACATTCAAGATCCGGATTTGGTAATTCGAATTGGGTTGAGGGTGTTATAGTTAAAGATTTAAATGTTACCATTGTTGAATCTTGAAGCTTTTGGTACTAAATTGATAGATTTTGAGCTTAGTTATAAAAAAGGAGTAATTTGTAAAAAGAAAGTTGATAATTTTGAACAAAGGGACTAAATTGTAAGCATGTCAAAATTAGCATGAAATTTTTGTAAATATTGATAGTAAAGGATAATATAAGGTCATTGAAATTGGAATGAAAAATAAGGCTTAAATGTGAAAGATCCGATTGTATTAGTTTCAGGGATTAAATTGAATAAAATTTAAAACTTTAAGAAATTTTTGAAAAGTGAAATTAAAATGTCATATGCATAGAATAAGATATTATAAAGTAATTGAAACTGATAAATTGAAATGAATTACCGTATAAATCAAGATTTGAATAAACTAGTAGATAATCGAGGAAAAGAGAAAATTGCGGACAGTCCTCGACACCTGGCTTACTATCAATTTGCAAAGTAAGTTCATATGGTATAGTATATATGTAAATGTGATGTATGTGTTTGAATTATAATTTTATATTGTGTGAATATACTTTGAAATATATACAAGTTGGTACAAAAATGTGAGAAATGAACTGAATTGCAAAGAATTGATCTGATGTGTTAAATGTGCCTCTATGAACGTAAGAGAGGATAAGATACAATTGGCATGCCATTAATGTTATTTGTGCGTTGTATAAGATTTGTAAAAGAGATGATACAAAGTATACTGATGTACGGAGAAATCACTAATTATGCTAGAATCCTGCATTTGTTGTGAATTACCGAGTTATGTCTCTACAGAGACCCCGATTTGGTGGAGAGATGTATTTCTTATGACATGATTCTTACGAGCTTTGCACTTCGGTGCCCTGGTGTGGTGTAGTTACTCGAGTATCTATATCTGTTCATTTTAGTTCATTAGGCTAATAAGTTAATATGATATAACTGAATGATAATGTGTATTATGTTTGGGAATGCCTATATGTGATTGGAATAATGTAATGATGCATATGTTTGATGATTTTGATAAAATAACATTAAATTGAATTGAATTGTACTATATTGTATGGATTGAAATGTTATAAGACTCGGAGTTAAGGATCTCACCTTATTTTTGTTAAATGTGTAAACAAGAAAGTGGTATAGTTAGCTAATTCGTAATGTTAATTGTAATTTGAGATAAGTTTACCATTTTATCACCTATGAACTTACTAAGCATTCGTAATGCTTACTCTGCTTTGTTTTCTATTTATGTAATGGTCATTTTCTGGAATGTGTCGATCGAATAGTCTTGGAGCTCACACTATCCAACCTTCGATTTGGTAGTCTTTTAAATGTTTTGTACTCGATAACGTGGCATGTATATATGTGTTGTTGTCACTTGGATGGTTGTTAAACTAGTCCTTGTTAAATGTTCAAATATTAAAATTTGAATGTTCAAATATGTGATGATTGTGTTGATATTATAGTGAGATATGTGAATGCCATCTAAATGGCATTTGAGTATGTGATGGCATGAAAATATGATGATATGAGGAGATGAATGGTATGGTTTGTTTGGTATAGAATGAACATATAAGTGTTATGTTTGAATGCTAAATATGAAATTTTAGAATTATGGATTGAGGAATGGATGAATTGTGGTACTTTGGTATGTTTTGAATTGATTTTGTACTGGTAATAATGTGCTCAAAAGTGCTTTATGAATTTAGGTTTTGTTTTAGCATGAAATGAGACCAAAATGTGTTATACTTGACCTTCTGGAAAAAAAAGCATCGACACTATAAGTTTAAGTATCGGTACTTTACCAAATGAATAGTATTTTAAATGACATAATGTCAATTTGGTATCAATACCAGTATACAATATCGATACTTATCTTCAAAGATTGATATTTTATAAAGATATCGACATGAATTGACTTGTGTCCAAAAATTTGAAAATGACAGAATGCCAAAATGATATCGATACTTAATTTGGTATCGATACTTGTGTATTTTAACTTGATTTTTGAAACATCGAAGTTAAAGATGGTATTGGTACATGACTTGGGTATCGATACCTATGGTCATACTTTGAAAGGTTTATGGTTTGATCCTTGTTCATGTTTATGACAAATTTAGAGCTTTCGTAAGCTCGGTTAAGTCTCGATTTTGTTTTTAAATCATATTGTACTTAAAGTTATGAAATGAATTAATGTTTAACTAAATAAATTTATATGAATTGTGTTATTGCTTAGGTAACTATAGTAGCATTTCGTAGCTCGGGTTCAGCGGTCGGGCCGGGTGAGGGGTGTTACTAGTGGTATCAAAACTATTGTTTAGTCGATTCAAGGAATGAATGTAGCACATATCGAATCTAAAAAATACATGCCACGATAACATATGATAATGTGATGTCTTCTGATCCGATTTGACTTTGTTTTTTTATAGATATAAAGATGTTGGTCGAATCAAACTATGTCGTCACTGATGAAGTAGATAGTAATATTCTAGCTTCCGATCAGGGAGTGATTCATAGTATCCCCATTCTGTAAATTCCAGAAAATGAGGCGAGAAATGTCTTCTTTAGTATGATGAATAAGTGGTTTTTTGAATTTATGCGGGCTAATCCTACGGCTTCGAACCTCTGCCCCTTATTCTACCTCCTGTAGCACCTTTTTGTCTTTAGAATACAAAGAATGTAAGTTGGCCTCCTATAGATAAAACTATAAAATGTGGGGATAAAGAGTTTTGAGTAAAGACATAAGATGATCCGGCCAGGGTTGAATACTGGCTAGAAAATACATGAGTATTTGATGAAATGACCTGTTCACCGATAGCTAATATTAGAAAATGTGGGGATGAAGAGTTTCGAGGAACTCATTTTATGCCTGTAACTCCCGACATTGTTTTATAGTTGGTTGGGAGTGTTGGATTTAGCGCCTTGAGTGTATTATTTTCGTCAATGTACACTTGAAAATTTTTTTTCGAATAGATTGGTTAATAAAATTATTCATGGATTACATTAATACTTTGTATAATGTCCTTTTATGGTTTTTGCATGAAAAGAAAAATGGAAGAAAATGTTGCTCATTGGTTGTTTAAAGTTTAAACTAATACTAAGCGGTATTACGTGGTCGGATCGTAGTATGGAAAGACAAATTGTATTAGTAGATGAACCTAAACATGTTATTAGTCTAATCGGAAATGAGCAAACCGGTTGAAAGACTAATATACCATTTATCAAGTCCAATTATAGAGATGTTTTGTCTTGGATATCGGAATGGATGACTCCCAGAAGATAGAGACATTGATGTGACTGATTGGACTGACAGTACGTTGGACAGGACCCAAGAAGAATAAATATTGAATCCGTTTATGGATTTATTCACGTGTGACATTCATAGTGTGGCATACTTGAATCCTAAGTGGATGACAGACTATGTATGCGTGACTCGTATAGTTTGATGTAAGTAAAAGCCGAAGTTCAAATAGATAAGGAACCGAAAGCTAGTGTGTTGGGTGTACAGTTTCTATAGTATGTAGCATCATTCACAATAGTGGAATTCATAGCCCAAGACATGGTTAAATGATATCCTCTTATTAGCATTACATGGTCGATGAAAAGTAAAAGTGGTCGTGGGTCGTTCGTCTTTGTGATGACTGACTTGATTACTATTTGATAGTAATTGACTTTTCATGAAGGAAGATGTAATGTTTACCATAAGATAAAAAATGATCATATTGGGAGAATGAATATTATCCCAAAGAGATTAATGATATCCTATGAGGGTAACACACTTATGACAAGGTCATTGGACAAGCACTAATTGAGTTTTTTACCGTTGAGGAGAGCTCAGTCATGATACTATAGTGGAATAACTTTGTGACTAAATGAGTTTATAATTAATAGGAAAAAAGTGGAAACTTAATTAGACATAATTTGAGCCTCAATTTCATATGTTTAATCGGTCCCGCCGCTAGCTTATTGAAACCAAAAATGAATCGTGTGTTGAATCAAAATGAACAGAATGAATAAAAACGAAAAACATTCAAGAAATGATTATGGTTTTCTCTAAGATGAAAATAGAGAAAATGAAATCATTTGGAAATGAATGTGGTTTTCTCAAACTGGAAATGAGAAATGATTTCATTTAGAAATGAATAAGGAATTCTAAAAAATGATCGGAAGATTGAGTTTATGTTTTTGAACTATTTTAAAGCTTGAAAATGAAAATAAACCATAGGATCATAGTGAACAAATTGAATGATGAAATATTAAATATATTTTCTCAGAAATTTTATCAAAGGTAAAATTGTCATAATTTTATCAAAGGTAAAATTAGGATGAGAAAATTATTTAATTATAAATATTGAATTTTATTTTGGGAAATAGAAAAATAGAATTGGGTTGGATCAAATTACAAAGTACTGGGTTGAAAAGTCCGAGAAGTACACGTAATTGGGCACATTGTGAGAGAAGCCCAAAATCCCTTCATGGAATATGAAGGGGCGACAACCCTTATAACGCCCCAAACCTGGAGGATCCAGGAATGTCACGTCACTACTTTTAAAATCACTATCTCTTCAAAACCATGTTGTGCACAGACCACAATTTAAATTACACCATTTCTCATGTACATATATATATCTATATATAAGAGGCGTGAAACATTGATCAATCGAAGTTGAATAATTTTGGGCTTATTATAAAACGTAATAACTTTACTGAATTTTCATCGGATCTACGGTTTCAAAAGCTTAATCTCAAATATACAAAGTTTATTCTTCAAAAAGACATCATCATGACAACACTAGAGGTGCTCATGGGCCGGGCCGAGCCCAAAAAAAATTTTAGCCTGTTCTCTATGCCCGGGCCCAGCCCGGCCCGAAATACGGGTCTGAGATTTTGTCCAGGCCCGGCTCGGGGAAAAAATACGAAGCCCGAGCCCGGATTTGCCCGGCCCTTTTTATGCTTAAAACAAATTATTATTAAAATTAATTGTTATTAAAATTATATCAAATTATATTTTTTTTGTATATA
>JABEZY010268668.1:0-13389 GCA_013467495.1 Gossypium gossypioides | reverse complement strand
TGGGCTTTCTACTTCCTGTTTTATTCAAGCGATGAGAGTTTCAATCGATGGAACTTTTTTCTTGAATAGTTTTTTCTCTTCTTTAAAGCATCTTGCTTTTGAATCGAAAAAAATATTACAGCTTTTGATGGGGTAAGAGTCGAGGACTTGCATATGGGTTTTGATGGTAACATTAGGGAGCATTTTTAATAATAACTAAATGGTGAAAAATAATAATAACTCATTAATGAAGCAACAAGAGCACTCGGATTGTGAATCTAAAAGAGCCAATATGAGTGCCGTAGAATCGTTGAATCAAAAGGGAAACAATGGGTTCATAAGTAGAATTTGATATGATCGATTCCCATAAATCTAAAGAGATGAGTTGAGAAGAGAGAAATAAAGAATAGAAGAGAAGAAGAGAGACGAGAATTTCATTTACTAACAAATTGACTAAGGGTGGGTTTGGATGGGCGATTGGGTGCGGTGCGTTTAGCTTACTTTTTGTCTCACGCTACAGTATCTAATCTCACCGCCACCACTGTTTTTACACTAACCGCAGGTAAAAAGCCAAGGAAGACGTTATAGGGAAATTGAAAATCAATTATGGTTGTTACAATGACAGTTGAGACTCAAAACGCATAGTTTCAATTAAACGGCAAATATCCCATACCTTAGCTTTCAACGCACCATTTCTACCTTTAAAACGAAACTAATTGTTTCACTTAATACTAGATTCTAAATGTTGTGTTTAAACAACTGAATTAACAAAAATAAAAGTAGTCTCCCCAGTCGAATGGATCATTTTCCTCAAGGATCAAAAGTGAAAAATCTTATTGTAGCTCACGAAGAACCTCCAAGGTAGCATCATTAGGGAAGGTGTTAGCCTATTCGACTAGCACGCCTGTGACAACCTAATTGCCTCTCTTAACCATGTGTCGATCAAGGATATGGCTTGGTTCCTTGAGCATAGCTCCATTAAAGCCTACTAGGGGTAAGGTCGATTGAACTAGTTGCTTTTCTACATGCCGTTTGAGCTAAGACACATGGAAGGTAGGATGTATTCGAGAACTAGGAAGCAACTTGAGCTTATAAGCCACTTCCCTAACTTTGGCCTTCACAGCAAAAGGGCCAAAAAACTTAGGAGAGAGTTTCTGGTTCAATATTTTCCTAACAGAGTGTTGCCTATAAGGTTGAAGTTTAAGGTAAACAAGGTCACCAACCTGAAAGGTGCGGTCACTCCTCATACAGTCAACAAAGTGCTTCATTCGGTCTTGTGCCCTTTTGAGGTGGAATTTAAGAAGTTTCCTATCTACTTCAAGCTATTGCAAACTGCGATCAACACACTCAATAGTGGAGGAGCCTACAGTAAGGCAAGTGTTGAGGTAGGGGCTAGCTATACAAAGCCTTATATAGTGTCATTTGTATAGTTGAGTGAAAGGTGGAATTATACCACCACTCAGCCAAAGACAACCAGCAAGATTAGTCCCCAAGGTGTTCTTCTATCATGCGTTAAAGGTAGCTTTCCAAACATTTGTTGAGTACTTTAGTCTAACCATTTCTTTAAAGGTGGTAAGCAGTTAACAGATGCAAGTGTGTCCCTAATTTCTTGAAGAGTTCCTGCCAAAACAAGCTAATGAAAATCTTGTCTCTGTCAGAAATAATTGACTCAGGTAAGCCACGAAGCTTATGAATGTTGTCGAGATAGACTTGGACCATAATCAAGGGAGAAAAAGGGTGGGACAGGACTACAAAGTGGTCATACTTGGTAAGCATGTCTACTACCACCAAGATGGTGTCCTTTACCCTTAAAGATGGTAGCCTCTCAATGAAATCCATGCTGATAGTAGACTAGGCCTTGTTGGGTATCATACTTGCACCTTTGGCAAACAATACATCTTCACCCAATGTTTGATATCAAGCCATCCCATTCCAATACACAAGGTTAGCCAATTTGTGCCTAGTGGCATGAATCTAGAGTGTCCTCCTACAACACTATCATGAAAGTAGTGAAACAGATCTTGTTCAAGATCATGATTAGCGCCCACAACTAGTTTGCCCTTCCTTCTAAAAAAAATGTCATCCCAAGTGTATTTAGGATGGGAAGATGGCTGGTGTTGTAGCTCAACAACTTTCTGAATCATATGCTATTAGTATTTTTGCTAGCAACTTGAAATTGAAAATTAGCCAGTATCTCCAATTGTTTAAACCCAAGTCTTGAATAGAAAGGTTTCTTTATTACTAGTCAAGTTGAGGGGATTTCGATCAATTCCTAGAAAAGGGGATTTTATATTGGCATTGGTGCCTCTTAGAGGCCACCTACATTATTTCCCACTGTCCTTCCCATGACTAAACCTTCTCTTACTTCGAGCACTACCCAGTCCTCCAATGGATCTCATTCTACTACGATTAATTCTAAAACTGCTAGCAAATTGATATTCCACAATTCGTTATGGCAAATTAGAGTTTTTTGGCACTTAACGAGGCTGTTTTCCAGCTATTTTATATTATTTCATTATGCTTTCCATTTTTATTACTTTATGTCTAATTTTAGTAAAAGAAACATTTTTACGCATTTTTTGGCCATGTAATGACCTAACAGGCCAATACAGGCCTAGGGAAGAACTAATAAGTCAATTGAGTATGTATAACACTGTTTTCGGGCTAAGAACACGGAGGATGACGACAGCGTCGCGACACTGGCATGTGATGTCGCAACACCTCACTTTGAAGCCAAATAAGTCACCCTTTCAATGCTGTGTCACGACACCGGTCCTGTGGTGTCGCGACACTTGAGCGGCAAACTGGAATTTTAAGTCAGAGGTGTTTTCATCCGCACAATACATATTATTCAGTCTTAGGGCTGTTAATTGAGTTAATTAGGGCAGAACATTTTGGCTATAAATATGAATGTTTAGCCTTAATTTAGGAGGCTTGACCGACTGAGCCGTTTAGATTAGTTTTAAGATTTTATTTTAGTTTTACTTTTTTTTCAATCTAGTCCTTTTCTTTAGAAAACATAATTTTTCTTTGTTCTAACTTGGATTTGATCTGGATCCAAGTTTTTATTTAGTTAGTTTATATTAATTTCTTTTTAGTTTTCAATTGCAATCAAGATTATCTTTGCAATTTTCAAAGGAATTTCGGCTTTCACATGTAAATCAATATCGAAATGGATCAATGTCCTTATTCCTTTCTTCTATTTAATTATTTGCTTTGAATGTTGAATATGAAATTAGGGAAAATTGCATCTATATCCATGAGTTGCTAATTTCCTTAGGGAGATTAACGATTGGACGTAGGAATAATTAATGGAAGAATTAAGGTTTGATTCTAAATTAGTTAGTTTAAAATATGCAATTAAATCCTAGGATTGACTACCTTAAGAAGTAATTTAGGATAAACGAGATCGAAAGATAAGTTTACTGGTTAAATCATAATTTATCCCGGTCAAGAAAGTGAGATTGAAAGATAAGTGAGTATTGGTCGATTAGTTAATTAGTTAGAGGCCGAAAGATAATAACTGGTTAGTTAAGAGCTAACTCGCTAAATCCTGAATTTTGAAGTTAATTAGAACCACTAATGTGAGTTAATCTTTTGCTTGTTTAATTGGATTGATTTCGATTGTTAATTTCTTTTCTTTAATTTTTTTTAATTTATGTTATTTCGATTATTTAATTTTAATTTGGTTTTTCATACTATAGTTTTAGGTTATTACTATTTAGCCCTTTTAGTGTAGAAAACAAATTTTACTTTCGAGAGTGTTTCGTTGTAACACTTTACTATATTATAATTTGACTCGTATACTTGCGAACATCGCTGGTTAATTAATTATCTTTTTGCTGTAGTATTTCCAGTCCAAACATTTGCACGTCTAGCGGCGGTCAGAAACCCTTTTTTCAAGTTGACATTGAAGAAAATAAGAATAAAAGGTTGTGTTTCTGGTGTGGGGCCAAGTACACCCTTGGTCACACGTGCAGGAAATCACAATTGCAATTCAAATTAGGAACACATGGGTGGTCATTTTAGTGGATTTAGGGAGCATTTACAATTTTATTGATGCTAAGTTAGTTAGGAAGTTATCTCTTCTAGTCTAGCAACCATATAAGTTGAAAGTTACTATTTTTGATGGGGGTAGACTCTACACTAATGGAACATGTAAAGGGGTCACATGGGAAGCTCAAAGCAACAAGTTTACTACTGATTCCATGGTGCTTCCATTGAAAGAGTGTGATCTAGTTTTGGGGATTCAATGGTTATTTTCCCTAAGGTCGATTGAATGAAATTTACTTCATTGACTATGTAGTTTTTTCATCAAAGAAGTCCTTGTGCCCTCTAAGGAATCATGCTTGGTGTCATTCAACTTTTGACTACCAAACAGTCTTCCAAATGTTTTTTTGTTGTGGGTCAGGAGCTGGGACCATGTGCTTTAGTTATGGCAACGCAAGATCACACTACTTTATCAGTAGTTGCTAAGGCCTTTCAAAAAGATTTATAATAGCTCTTGGAAGAATTTGTTGATATTTTTTAGGAACTGGGTGGCTTGCCCCCTCGCTTACAAGACCATAAGATTCCTCTTAAAGATGAGGGTCAAGTGGTGAATAACCAACCTTATAGGTATTTTACTGTTCAAAAGAGTGAAACGAAAAAGT
The DNA here is from genome assembly GCA_013467495.1 of Gossypium gossypioides. Lineage (NCBI taxonomy): Eukaryota > Viridiplantae > Streptophyta > Magnoliopsida > Malvales > Malvaceae > Gossypium > Gossypium gossypioides. The sequence continues at coordinate 8,758 of JABEZY010268668.1, read as the reverse complement.
TGATTTAAGAGATGTTGCTGCCAGGTATAATAAAAAATAGTGACAACTTGTTTGCTTCCCTCACTGTCATGGTTAATAAGAAGGATGAGAGTTAGAGGCTTTGTGTTGATTACAGATAGCTTAACCAACTCACCATTGAAGACAAATTTCCCATTCCTATTATAGAAGAGTTGCTAGATGAACTTGGTCAGTTTTTTTCTTCTCCAAGTTGGACTTGAGGTTTGGCTATCACCAAATTCGAATGTGGGAACCAAAAATTCATAAAACAACCTTTAGAACACATTATGCCCATTATGAATTCTTGGTTATGCTTTTTGATCTTACAAACGCTTCTTCAAGTTTTCAAGCTTTGATGAATATTGTGTTTAAGCCATTGTTGAAGAAGTCAGTCATTGTTTTTTTAATGATATTTTGGTCTACTTAGCTTATTGGTCTGACCATTTATCACATCTTCGAGAGGTTCTTAAGTTGCTGCAAGATCATCAACTCTATGCCAAGAAAAGCAATTATAGCTTTGGGAATTCAAAGATTGAGTACCTAAGCCATGTCATTTCTAATAGAATAGTGGCTATGGATGGTTCTAAGGTCAAGTTTGTGGCTTAATGGCCTATTCCCAAGTTAGTCAAAAAATTGAGAGGTTTTTTTAAGGCTCTCAAGTTATTATCAAAGGTTTGTCAAGAATTATGACACTTTAACAAAAATTTTGATTGACTTACTTAAGAAGAATGAGCGGGGATGGAATGATCATGCTGACGAGACCTTCAAACAACTTCAACAGGCCATATGCAATGCTCCTGTTCTTGCTCCCCCTGATTTCCACTCTGGATTTTTCATTGATATTGATGCTTGTGGTTATGGAGTAGGTGTTGTTTTACATCAATATGGTAAACCTTTTTCCTTTTTCAGCAAGGCTCTTGGGGTTAAACACCAAGCCCTCTCTATATATGAAAAGGAAATGTTGGTTGTGCTTCTTTTAGTAAAGAAATGAAGTATCTAATTAGTTGGTAGGCACTTCAAAATTCACACTAATCACAAATTCAGTCTGGCCTTTAGTTTATTAGCAATTCCATGGTGTTTGACTTATTGACACGAGATTAAGACTTTTGGTAGACTGATCCTAAGCTTAGCAAGCTTTTCTTTGAGGTGCAACAACAGGCTTCCTTGCATCGCAAGTATTCATGGGATGGTAGATTTTTAAGGAGGAATGAAAAAATGATGGTGGGGGCTATTGGCAATCTAAAAAAATAACTACTTTAATACTTTCATGGGAGTGCTTCAAGAGGTCATTCTGGGGTTCATGCCACTCGATGTTGTGTTGCAAGTCTATTATACTGTAAGGGAATGTCTAATGATCTTAAACAATGGGTACAAGAATATGTAACATGCTAGTAATACAAAAGTGATAATGCTACTCGACCAAGTCTACTTCAACCATTACCTATTCCTGATAAGTCTTGGGTTGTTGTGAGCATGGACTTTATAGAATGACTACCTACATCTAAAGGGAAGGATACTATTCTCGTAGTTGTTGATAGGCTCACTAAATATTGACACTTTTTGACCTTATCTCACCTCTTCATAGCTTCAATAGTGGCACATTGTATCTGAACTAAACTTACAAGCTCTATGGAATGCCTGAGTTTATTGTATTGGATCGTGACAAGATATTCATTAGTCATTTTTGGTAGGATTTGTTTAAAAGGCTTGGTACTTCTCTGAAACTCTCTATTGCTTACCACCTGGAAACTGATGGTCAAATAAAGGAACTCAACCGATGTCTAAAGGGGTATTTAAGGTGCATGATTGGTGAAAGACTTGGTCATTGGAGGTTCTGGTTTATCTTAAACTACAACCCTACAAGTAGCATACAGTTAGGAAAGTGGTGAATCGAAAATTGGCTCCTAAGTTCTTTGATCCTTTTGCAATTGAGGCTCTGATGATGAAGGTTTCCTACAGACTTAAGCTGCCTCCGGGTTCTTACATTCACCCATCTTTTCATGTTTCTTAACTCAATTAGTGAGTTCCTTGTTGTGGCGAGATTCTTATTTGGTGGACTCTCCAGCTAACAAGTCTGCCACCTATGTTTTTGTTACTATAAAGTATTTGAGTTTTAGAAATAGTGGTCAATAGGACACGTTTAAGTCATCTGGCATCCTAATTGGAGTATCGTGTCAATAACCAAGACACTTGGGGAGTCTCGTAGGATGTGATTAATTAGTGGAAATATATGTGCAGGACTACTAATTAGAGATTAACTCTGAGTGGGATTCGGGCTAGAGATAGCTATAAATAGGACAACTCGGTAGTGAAGCAAATATTTTTATTTTCATATTCTCTGCTTGCCTTCGTTATCATCGAAGAAAACCCATAAGTGTTTTTCACCATTAATGGAAGAGTTTTTTGTTAGGCTTGAAGCTTTTTTCTTTAAGTTGTCTGTTGGTAAATTCTTGAATCCTTCTTTAAGTTTTATCAAATAGAAAGGAATTGTTGTAAGAATTGTTTAGTAGAGTTTCCATCTAAATACTAGATAGGAATAAAATTTTGTCTAAGAACTGTTTGCATGTTTACCGATTCATGTTATTTCATTAAGTTTTGGTTGTTCTTATATTTAAAGCAGTTATTCGATTGTTTTAGCCAAAGATGCAAGAAAAGGTCTTAGTGCTAAAGGGAAAGATCTCATTGAGTAGAAAGCTCTGAGTGAATGTTTATGGTGAGTTCTTGATCTGTCGTAATTCGGTGTAGCAGATTAAACTAGTTTTCGTATTTGAAGAGCTTAAATAAAAGCACTTTTGTTATGTTTTAGTCAAGTTTTCATAATTTCATTTACATTTAATAAAAAGTGTAATTTGAGACTTTTATTGACCTTAGGGGCCGAATGAGGCTTAAGGGTGAGCTAATATACTTTGTGAGTGTGCAGGAGACCATTAGAAGGTGTGCTAATTGATACTGGTCACTGTATTGCAACACAGAGAGTTTGATGTTGCAACATAGAGAGCAAAATAGAAGAATTCCAAGACTGCTTTCAATGTCGCGACACGACCTGAGGATGTCGTGACACACCCCTGAAGATACCCTGAATATGATCATATTGCCCTCGATGTCACGACACAGGCACTAGGGTGTCGCGACATCGGTCCTATACAGGAAACATTTACGAGCTAGGGGTGTTTTGGTCTGCACAATTAGATGTTTAACACGAGAATGTCAGCTAACCTAGGGTTGAGGACGACGACAACCCTAAATCTATAAATAGGCTCATTTAACACTTGTTATGGACAACTTTTGATATTATTAGTTTCCTTTGTAGAATTTAGTTTTTAGTTTATTTTTCTTTCTCTTAGGGTTTAGACTTCTTTTCAGTTCTTTTCATTAGTGTTATTCGGAGAACTTGATTTGGAGATGCAGGCAAAAGTTTGAGGATTTCAGCATTTCATATATCAAATAAAAATAGGATTCTTTAAACTCTACTATTATTTTATTCTTTATGCATATATCCAATACCATATTTATGAAGTTTATTGATTCCATAGGAAACTAATCCCTCTATGGGGGATTAGCGAGTGAAGGTATGATCTATTAACTGTTTTATAGGATTACTCAACGGATCAACTATTCGGGAAAGAAAGAACCTAAACCCTAGGCCTGACAACCCTAGGAAGTCATCAAGGTAGGAATTAACCCAAAATTGGTATGACCCAACCGTTAACACCTTCACCATGAGCCAGTCTAGACTATGAGGTCAGAAGATAAGTAGTCCTTGCCGACTTGTTATTTTACTGAAAGATCAGAAGATCCTGTTAGGATAGCAACTAGTTGATTGACGAGGAACCCGAAGCAATAGTTGATGAGGATTACAGAAGTGACCTAATCATCCATAATCAGATTTGATTAATTCTACTGTTCAATCTCTTGTTATTTATATCTTTATTATTATTATAAAAATTTGAAAAAAACCTCCTTTATTTATGTGTATTCTTAATATAGCTTATTTAAAGTACAAATTAGATCTATTGACGCTTAGGTTAGAATTACTTTAGTACTAGCCTCGCTTGGGTACGATCCTCGAAACACTTGCAAAGTGTTTCGTTGTAAACAAACTATATTACAACCTGACCCATATACTTGTGGACACCGCCTGAAATTCCATATATTTTCTAGTAGTATTCACACTTTGGATGTTAGTACGTCCGGAGGCGGTCAAGTTGTTGGCGCCGTTGTTGGGGAGGAAACATTACTAAATTGATTTTAATTTTTATGTTTTAATAGAATAATTAGGAAAATTTTGAATTATAGATACGATTTGTGTTTTTAATATTATTAACTTAGTTTACTAACTTCTTTCTTTTTCTTTGTTAATTTCAGTATATGCCTCAGAGGAGAGTAATATTTGTTTAAAAAGTTACTGATCCATAGGGACTGATCTGAAAAAATCATTCAAACATGGATGAAATTGATTACATGTGGTTCAATGATAAGATGGGATTTGAGGACGAAATATACGACGAAGAAGTATATGAAGAATGAGAGTTCATGGAAAATAAAAAATTGTTCATGATTGAGATGAGCCAACGCGGAAACGAAGCTTCAACGAACTAGTGGAGTAATGAAGAAGGTACTGATATAGTTGAACATCCACATGAGTTCATTGGTAATTTATATGAGGCACTTGAAGAAGATCACAATATGCCCAAACATTCAAACAAGCCACCCTATGACTCATATGAGATGCCTTCATGTGAAACCACTAGGATCGACAACTCTGTGATATTGTCACACATGTCAGATATGATGGCGCAAATGATTAAAATGATGCAAGAAATATTCAAAGCACTGCCTTATAAGAAAGAGGACATCTCTGACACTTACAACTTGGTTCAAGAGAACCCTTGTATTATTGATGACCATTATGAGAACTATGGTGAGATTCAACCGAAGTTTGTAACTGAAGATCATGGGGATGAGTTGAACATAGTTGAAATGATCTTTGATCTGATTGACATAATAACAAAACTAACTGTAAAGGTAGAAGTGGAATATGAACTAACCACTAACACAAAGCTTAAACCAATATTGTATGAAAGTGTAGAAGAGCCAATACACTCTCTGGTCGTAGCAGAGAAGGTGTCAGCCGAAGAAGTCGATAAGTTTGACCCATTCTCATCCGAAAATAGCAATAAAGCTCGAGAGACCAAAACTTCACACGACATAGAGGGAAAGAAGCTTGAGGAAATAATACCCTGAAAAATGATTTGGGGTTTGCTTGGATTTGGTACCAAATGACTTGTAATGTGGATGTCGCGCCAGTCAAAAATAAGACAACATCATTGGAATCGACCAAAGAGGCTGGTTCATAGACATCAACAGAGAAATAAACGTCGAATCAAAGTGTCAAGAACCAACTGAAAGTTCTTCTATGGTGGTGATACAAATCATCCCAATTTCTAAAGAATTTCTACATTTTGTTTTATTTTTCAATTTTTTTTTATTTTTGTTTTGTTCTTTCTTGTTATTTTTAGTTTTTAGTATTAATGTTCTTTATGTTCAAGTTTTTTTTGTGTAGATACAATAGTGGGACAGAACCGAAAAAAAACAAAGAAGCTAGAAACTGGGCTCAATGTTGCAACATCGACCCTAATGTCACAAAATCCTAGATAGAACGTACATTGCAACATTAAAAGCCTAAGTTCATCCTAATATTTTTAGACGTTTTGTCATCCATTTTCAACACTTCTTCTTTTATTTTTATTTTTATTTCATATTTCTTGTCGTAGTATTTTTTTAGGTACCTTTTCGTCCGCTTAAAGCACACAAATCTCGATATTATCATAACAACAAGGATCTGACCTACTCAGGGAAGTTTTCTTGTTTACACTATTTTTCGTTAAGGGTAATGTATGTTCCAAAGTGTTGGGGGAAGTGTATAGGATTAGTTTGTGTGTTTTGTTTATGTGTGTACTTTGCTTTAGTTGATTATTTTTAAAAGAAAAAAAATGTTATTGTTTTGTTGCATGGTGCTTGGATTATATTAACAATGTGAATAGTGGTTGAAAATAATGAAACATGTAATGATTTTTGTTAAGCATGGATTTTGTTTTATTAATATGAGATAATTTGATGATTTTAAGGGAAATTGATTAGGTTACCTACTTAAATTGCATAATAGATTAGAAGTACGTAAGTAAGAATGTTTGATGATGCCATATGAGATTAAGTTTTATAGATAGTCGTAGAGACATGAATCATTGAATTGATTATTATTCATTCGGTTTAATTTGAAGCATGAAAGAAATTGTGTATGATGGGATTCTTAGGGATAACCTAATGTATTGTTTGAATAGCCAGTTCTCAAATGATCATACCATAATGCTATGAATCCTTAGTCTCTTTATTTGAGTCTAATAACTCTTTTTTGATGAACCAACAAAACTGAAACCCAAATACCACACATAAAAATTGAAATTTTCTTATCCTTGGTCCCTTAATACATTACGGAATAGATGTCAGGCCATAGTATTGAGGGTTTAGGTAGATACATTATGGTGGTTTAAAAAAAGGAGCAGAAAAGGAAGAAACAATGTGATACAATGATTATAGGTAGGGCGAAAATGCGCGAAAAAGAAAAAAAAGTCAAAAGTAAAAATGAGTGGAAAAGTATAGAATAGAAACAAAAACACTATGACTAAGAAAAGAGTATAAAGTCAAGTGACAAAACAAAAAGTCACAAAAGTGAGCGAAAACTTAATCATCAGTGCACCAAAAGTCGTTAAGCTGACCGTAGCTGCTAGTATTATATTTTATCTTCTTACATGGAGAGATATGGTAGGTGAGAGAGAGACAAAAACCAGTGAGCTTGGATGAGACATTAGGGGGAAGACAGGGAACAATGTCATGTGTCTAACTATTTCTAGTGTTTGAATCATTTTGAGCCATATCTTTCTTTGAACTCATGTCTTCCTAAGCCTCAAAACATTACAAGCCTAGAAGTCCAATGTGACTTAATCGTTCTCTGTGCATAATATTCAGAAATTGCTAACAATTATACTCAATGAATAATTTTTTTGATCCATATGATTGTGTCTACTACATATTTGTTTAATTTATGTTAATGGTGATATTGTTAAATATTTGGTCATGGGAATTACTTCTAATTTGTTAGTAATTTAACATTTTAAACTAATCTTGATTTGCTTTAAACATTTTCAAGGCATCAAACTATCAAGATTAAGTTGCTTGCGTGATAAGAATTGTTATACCTTTAATGTTGGACAATCATGTTCTTAGTACTAATAAAATCCAAGGGACATCTTCTTATTGCATGCTACGTGTTTAGACTTGGTTTTCTTGAGGACAAGCAAAAAGTTAAGTGTAGGGGAGTCTAGGTGTGAGGTTCTTATTGACATCCATCTTCACTAATTCTAGCTTGTTTAAATAAAGAAACCAAGTCCATTTTTTTTATTTACGTTTTGTCATTTGGTTTACTTTTAGTTACAACTAACTTTTTTTCTTTTTATTTTCATACCTTATTTTTCGTTTATTTTAATTATATTTTTACATTGCTTGAGGACAAGCAATGACTTAAGTGTGGGGGAGTTTGATCTATCATAATTCGGTGTAGCAAATTAAACTAGTTTTCACATTTGAGGAGTTTGAATACAAATACTTTTGTTATGCTTTAGCTAGTTTTCATAATTTCATCTACATTCAATAAAAAGTGTAATTTGAGTCTTTTATTAACCTTAGGGTCTGAATAAGGCCTAAGGGTGAGCTAATATACTTTGTGAGTGTGTAGAAGACCATTAGAAAGCGTGCTAACTTGATATTGATCGTTGTGTTGCAACACGAAGAGTTTGATGTCGCAACATAGAGAGCAAATATAGAAGAATTCCAAGACTACTTTCGGTGTCGTGACACGGCTTGAGGATGTCGCGACACACCCCTGAAGATACCTTGAATATGAGCATACTGGCCTTGATGTATGGACACAAGCACTAGGGTGTCACAACATCGGTCCTGTACGGGAAGCACTTACGAGCTAGGGGCATTTTGGTATGCACAATAAAATATTTAACACGAAAACATCAGCTGACCTAGGGTTGAGGACGACAGCAGCCCTAAATCTATAAATAGGCTCATTTAACACTTGTTATGGACAACTTTTGATATTATTAGTTTCCTTTATAACATTTAGTTTTCAGTTTGTTTTTCTTTCTCTTAAGGTTTAGACTTCTTTTCAGTTCTTTTCATTAGTGTTCTTAGGAGAACTTGATTTGTAGACGCAATCAAACATTTGAGGATTTTAGCACTTCAAATATCAAATACAAACAGGATTCTCTAAACTCTACTCTTGTTTTATTCTTTATGCATATATTCAAGATCAAGTTTATGATGTTTGTTGATTCCATGATCTATTAACTATTTTATAAGGTTACTCAATGGATCAACTGTTTGCGAAAGGTAGAACCTAAACCCTAGGCCTGACAACCTTAGAAAGTCATCAAGGTGAGAATTAACCCAAAATTGTTATGGTCTAACCGTGAACACCTTCACCCTGAGTCAGTCTGGACTGTGAGATCAGAAGATAAGTAGTCCTTGCCGACTCATTATTTTAGTGGAAGATCGGAAGATCTTGCTGGGACAACGACTAGTTGATTGACGAGGAACCTAAAGCGATAGTTGATAAGGATTACCGAAGCGAGCTAATCACCCATAATCAGATTTGATTAATTCTACTTTTCAATCTCTTGTTATTTATTTCTTT
>JABEZY010268655.1:0-12076 GCA_013467495.1 Gossypium gossypioides | reverse complement strand
TCTTAATATTAATTATCCTAATATAATTAAAATAGAGTTTGATAGAATAAAATCTCTTCTTTTTGCATTCCAACCCTTATGTCCTCATGCTTGCACTTTTGGCACCAACTTTTCCTTGTGTCGTACATTGGTCCATTTTATCTCTAAATTCACACTTTTGGCCCTTAATTTTGCTTTTGCCTCAAATTTAGTCCCTATGAAATAAAATATCATAAATAACTCAAATTAACAGGATCATACTCAGAATAAATACATAATTAATACATAAAGTACGTTATTCTAGAGTGTTATCAAAAGCACTCTTGGATGTGCTCAAAACTCATAAAAAAGCTATTGGACTTGATAGACGACATATTAATCTTTCAATCAGTTTTTCATTTCCGATTAGACTATGTACATGTTTAGGTTCGTCAACTAATATAAGTTATCTTTTCATATTACACTCCTTTCACAAAATACCGCTTAGTATTAGTTTAAACATTAGACAACCATTGAGCTAATATTTAATTCTATTTTGCTTTGCATGAAAAAATCACATAAGGACATTATATAAATAATATTAATGTAATCCATGAATCATTTTATTAATCAATTTGTTCAAAAAAATTACAAGTTTACAAAGGAATATATTACACTTAGGGCACTAGATCTTTCTAAAAACACATTTGTACATTCATGAGATCTTTCCAAAAACAACACAACATCATTCCGTATCGATCTATACCAATTAAAGTATATGATCATTTGAAATCAAGCATTCAATATGGCATAAAACACATGATTATCATCTAGGCATATCCTAGTCGTTTATCAATCTAGTCATACAAAGTTACTCCTTTTTCAAGTTCCAACATATAATGCCTATGCAAATTGGAAAGCAAGAATTTAAATGGCCTTAATATGAATCAAACAAAGCATACGCTAAGCCCTAAGTCATGCTTAACATTCAAACATACCATAATCTCAAATACCATATTGACATTCACCATTAGGGATAACCTTTTACACAATCAAGACCTTATATACATGCCACAACATTAGGACTCAAAATGAACATAATTTTACTGTCTCGATGATAGTGTGTGATCCGCACTGATCCGGCTCGGTAAGTTTCACAAGTTGGAGATCTACAAGTAGGATAAACAACGATAATAAGCATTCAAATTCTTAGTAAGCTCAAATAGAAAATTACAACACTTACCTTGCTCATAGATGAGCATGTTAACTACCATAGTTTTGGCATACATTTGGCTAAAACTTAACGCTTAATATCACAACTAGATGCATAACAACATATGTATTCAAATGGGTTAGACATTATAACATATCCAAAAATATCACCAACCCATTCCAACTCATACCATATCATTACACTTTCATACATTATCATCAATTCAAAAAATCATGCCATTTCAATTTAAGTTACATATCATAATACCATATCAAATTTGGTTTATTTAAATTTTTTTCAATTTCAATTTTTCGCCCAATGGGACCCTAGTAAAACAGACTCAAATACACGGGTGAACTACAACACACCAGATAGCTCATATGAGCTTAAACTACACCTCACCAAGGCACCGAAATGCAAAGCTCGTAGGCATAAAATGTATAGACATTTTCAGTTACATCCCTCCACCACACCAAAGTCTCCGTAAAGATAAATAATACTTGATCTGCCACAAATCAATGTGGCAAATTAGGCTTTTCTGACACACTTAAAGAGCTTTTTCTTGAGCAAAATAGAATTTTTAGCTTAGTTTTTCATTATTTTTCTTGTAATAAGTAAAAAAAATCTTGCTTTTATCTATTTTTTTTACCCAAATTGGCCGATAGTGTCATTAGGAGGCCTAACATGTGTTTAAGTGGTGCAGGGACGTGCCGGAGGTCGAAAACAAGTGAGAACGGCATCTAGAGCAAAGGTATCATGATATCCAACCCCTAGAATCAATATACCTCCAGCAGTATAAAATTCCAATGAGACCTTTCAGTAGTATCGCGACATCCTCTTTGGCTATCGCGATATCCACCTCTCAAGGAAGACCCCCAAGTTCAACACTACTCGAGATATTGCAATATCCTCTTCTGGGTATCGCGATATCACCATTGTCCAAGGGAAAAACTTGGAGAAAAAGGGTAACCTTTGTCTACCTGACCCATCAAAAACACAAGGCCCATGTATGGGCAATTTTTGCATCAAAAAGTCATTAGAACACCATTCAAAACAACCAAAAATTGCTGAAGAGGAGAGAGATACATTTTAGCTTAGTTTTAGGTTTAGTTTTCTCTAGCTTTTCTTTAGTTTTTCTCTGCACTTTTCTACAATTTTATTTTTCTCTTCTTCTACCTTACATTAGAGTTTATTTTTCTACATTTACTTATTGTTCTTGATGTCCTTTATGTTAGGTAAGATAGTTAACACTGTAGCTAAGGTTTCTTTACATTTCCAGTCCATGTACCTTGTTTTCAAGACTTTTTAAGCTTTAGTTTAATGTATTTAAGTTTATTTCAATTCAAATATGTTAAAGTTTTTTTCCTTTTGTGTTTATTGCTTTAGATTTCTTTGTTACATGCTTTTGGTCATGCTATTTAAGTTTTTTTGCATAAAAATCTCAACTTTCAAATTTTTCTTATGTTTTACTTTTATGGTTGCTTTGTTTTCCATTGTTATATTTATTTTCTTGACTTTGAGCATGTGTAGCTAAATTCTTAAGGAGGTTGGTTGATGGAGACGTGGATAAACTAAAATATTTGGACAAAAGACTAAATCGTAACAAATTGGACTAATTTTAATAGAACTAAGAACTTAGGTAGCGACGCCCTAAGGGAATATTAAGATAAAGTGAGATTGAAAGGTAATCTTGTCACGCAGCCGTTCATTAGTCCCGGATTAACCGACAAGATCGGAAGATAAATCGGACCTAATTTATCTAAGTAGATAAAATAGAGTCACTTGGTAATTTATGTGATTTATGTTCCTAGTCCGAGATTTGGTGACCTACATCGAAGTCAACCAACCCCCATTAGTCATTTGCTAGCAGTCCGTCTAGTTTACATTTCTTGCAATTTAGTCCCTAGAGTAGAATATTTAATTTTCTTACAAACTTATCTTTTATGAATCGTCGTAATATAAAATCGTATTAGTGGCCACTTAGCCTCTATTGTGTATGCTAGTTATTGCTCAATTGCCTCTTCCTTTGGGTTCGATCCTTAGAATATTTCATGTTTCATTGTAACATTATAAATATTACAACTGATTTGTATGCTTGCAATAAAAACAAACTTTAAAATTTGTTTCATAAATTAGTTGTTTTAATCTGCATGTACGAAGCCCGACAATACTCAATGATCTAAAATAGATGTTGGATCTCGATATAACCTTTCATAATCTATGTATCATCACATATCTCGTACAACAGTTTATATGACCCTATTGCCATGTCAATCGTATCCTAACATTTTACTAAGTCCACATGGGCATCAAATATTCATATCTGTGTATTTAACCCTTGTAATCATTTACATTTACATATCATACCATGTAATCATTCTCATTTACAAATCATACCTTGTAATCGGTTACATTTGCATTTTCATACCTTATACAATATACTATTACATAACAAGCATTTATCTCATTTCATTTCATCCAATAGCCTTGTATGCCAATTTCCATTAACATATCAAATTATATTCAAGCATAATTATAATGAAATAAACACAAGCATACATATAACATGAGGAAAGATAGTAAGTTCCAAATGAACTTACATTTTCAAAACACAAAACGACTAGAATCTTCAAGGGCTAATCCACAATTTTTGTTTTTCCTCTATTAGCTCCACTTTGGTCCAATTCCTTTTCTATACAAATATTTTATATACCAAACCAATACCATACATTATCACACAATGTCATGAGATGCATGATCCTAAATAAATCCATTTTTTATTTCCCACATATTTTTACATTTTATTCAATTTAGCTTTTGAACTTGGGATAAACATATCTTTCGATTCCTAACTTTGGATTAAAATTCAATTTCACATACTTTCATTAGGGACATTATACTTTCTATTTCTAGCTTAATTTCATGACAAGTTTTACATTTATTCAATTTGTTCACTAATGTTACAAAACTAATAAACATGCTTAAATAACTTTACAATTTAGTCTTTTTTATGATCTAAGCTCAATATCTATCAATTCTAAGCCTAATTCATCAATTTATCAACAATGTCAATTTGCTAAAATTTCAAAAATTGATCAAATTGATACATGGGCTACCTAAATCAAGCTCCCATGATCATAAATTTATAAAAATTTTAAGAAAATGACTTAATTTTCATACCTAGAAAATGGTTGAATATAAAAGGGAAAACTTTGGAGTTTTCTTCAATTTTTGGTTATGGAGGACAATGAGCTAACGAAGATGATGATAAAATTCCACTCACTTATGCTTATATACCTTGATTAGTCACTAATTAACCAAGTTTAATTAATTTAATCATGGTTTAATTAACATAACTATCACCTAATCATATAAAATGAAAAATATCATCATCCTCCACTACCTCCCTATGAAAAATGGTTTAATAACCATTTTGGACCTTTGGTTAACTGTCAGATAAGTCCTCAAGCCTTTTGTTAATTAAAACTTATAGCGATTGGACTTTTGCAATTTAGTCCTTGATCCTTATTTAACTATTTTATCGGCTAAATTACTCGCCCTTTCTTCAATATATTTTTATATTAACCCTGTAAATATTCTTATTTTAAATTTACAGACTTGATTTACGAAAATAGGGTTTCAAAACTGTATTTCCTGATACCACTAAAAACCGAGCTGTTACTCATCATTCAGAATATAGTAAGCAACTTTAATGCATATCCCCAAAGGATACAAGAACTTGTGAATCACTTAACATTTGAACGAACCATGTCCAGTAAAATTTTGTTCCTTCTCTCTGCCAAAATATTCTATTGTGGAGTGTTTGGCGCACTTAATGAATAAACCTAATTGTTTCTTATCTTCTACAAGAATTTCTTAAAATTTATCAAAAACCTCACTCTTGCGGTGCATTAGGTAAACATATTCAAATATGGAATAATCATTTATAAAGGTTATGCAATGATCATAGCCTCCTCACGCACTAATTTTCATAAGACTGTACACATCAGTGTGCACAAGTTCTAGGAGTTGAGTGACCCTTGTACCTTTGGCATTAAAAGACTTCTTGGTCATTTTCCCTTTCAAGAAATATTCCCATTATGGAATATGAACCTCTTTAAGTGAACTTAAAGTTTCATCTTTCACAAGTTTAGTAATTCTTTTTTGTTTACGATGTCCAAATCTTAAATTTCAAAAGTACGCATCATTAAAGTGAAAAGTTTTAAGTTTCTTATTCACAACTTTAGTTTCAAACTGTGAGTACATCTTTGGTTTGATAAAATAAAGATTATTTCTCATCCATACACAATAGATAAAAAAGTGATTTTTATGAATTACAACACTTTTATTAAATGTCACTTCATAACCGTCATGAAATAAGCAAACATATAAAACTAAGTTTCTCCTAAAATTAGGAACATAAATGATGTATTTCAAAATAATCTTCTGAAAACTATCAAAATAAAGATGTACTTCTCCCACTACTTTAGCTATCACAATGCTCACATCTCTAATTCACAACGATAGGTGTCTATCTTATAGATTTCTCGTTTCCTTAATATCTACAAAGAAACACATACATGATTAATGGCTCCAAAATCAATGACCCAATTGTCTTTTGAATCTTCTACTAAACAAGTTTTAACGGCTAAGATTTTTTTACCTTTCTCTTTCGAGGCTAGGTAGGCCTTGCACTCTTTGTAATCAGCTTTGAAGTGTCCTTTCTTAATATAGAAGAAACATTTCGACTTGGATAAGTCCTTAGGCTTCTTATCCTTTTTTTCATTTGCCTAAGAAAAAACCAAAGTCTTAGCCTTTTTCTTTCCCTTAGCATGTTTTTTCTTCTCTTTGGAGGAAAAAGTAACGGCCAAGTTAACTTCTCCTTTGTTCTAATTGGGTGTCTTTCATTCAACATCGACTCATAAGATTGTAAATCTTTCATGGTGAAAGGATTGACTCTTTATTTCCTAAGTTATAGGCAGCCCTAAAGCTTACAAAGTCCTTAAACAAAGTTTTAAACACCATCTTAATTTGGGTGTTATGATTCAGTTCAATCCCATTATCCTCCACTTTCATAAAGAATCCCATAAGCGAAAGCATATACTTTTTTTTATCAAAGATTCAGGATTTGGCTTAGAGTTCATCAAATTGGTTATGTTGGACTATCGAGCCGGCGCCACTTTGTAATACCCTATTACCCGACCCAATCATCGGGTCCAAGTAACGAGATATCATATTCATTGCTGGAGCAATTAACATCATTCGTTCCATAATAAATTCAAATCATACACTTAGACCCATAGCCATGTCATGATTAATATACTAATATCTCAACTATTAACCTATTTGTTCATTGCATTTCATGCATCCTCTATTCCAACTATATATATACTGATTCACATCCAAAGCATTATAACCTCATCTAAATACACGCATAGTAACATAAACATCAAACAAATACATAGTACAAACCATTACCAACTATCATATATGCCTATTTATAAAACATCTCGAAGTATGAAATAATTCTTC
Source organism: Gossypium gossypioides (assembly GCA_013467495.1). Lineage (NCBI taxonomy): Eukaryota > Viridiplantae > Streptophyta > Magnoliopsida > Malvales > Malvaceae > Gossypium > Gossypium gossypioides. The sequence continues at coordinate 5,373 of JABEZY010268655.1, read as the reverse complement.
AAATACGCTTAATATAACATAAAATCCTATAGGTACATGCCAACCAAAATAGCAAGAGCTTCACCAACTCGATGAGTGCGGGATTTTCTGTTGGATGCTAATGACAATGAGTGCAAACGATTGAATCTAACTAGCACACAGAAAACAAATTGAACGTTGAGTAATCAACTCAGTGGCATTTCTATAACTAATATTATAACATAACATAAATTATGTAAGGATATAAATAAAAATCAAAGGTTCCTAAACAGTTTAATATGTTAAATTATATTATAAGAGCATAATCCTTTCATATCACATTTGTAGTCATACTGATTGGTTGTCACATCTTCATTTTCAAAATCCTGACCTGTAAACTCTGAAATTCAATTAAAAATTGAATAACCGCATACATTCACATAAAACATACTTTGCAACTAAAATCGGGTTTAAAATTTAGCTTACGAAAGTTTTGAGAACAAACAATGATTAAATTGTAACATTTTCAAAAGAATAAGGCAATTGTGCAAAACATGGGTCACACGGCCATGTGGGTTAAAAGTCCAATTTTTACCATAGGTCACACAATCGTGTCACCAGTTTGTGTGTGACACACGGTCATGTCTCAGTCCATGTGGTGCATGATTGAGCCATTGAGTATCAAATTTCATGCCCAAACTCAAAACATTCCCAAATGGTGACCTTTAGGTACCCTCATAGACCTGTAAAACTAGCCAAATTCATCAACAATTCATCTATACATCCTACACCAACACAAATTCTATTACCATGCCTTAATTGGCACCAAGATACACCATTCAAATCTAATAACGCAAGCAATTCTATCAATCATTACAAGCTTCTCAATCAACTATCATCCTTATAAAAATTCATACCATTCTATTCAATTTATGGCCATTTCATTTCTAGCAACTCAAACCACATTCACAACATCACAAACATACCAATTGCATACTCAACTCAACTTCTTTTACATTTAATTCTTCCTAACATTACTCATAATTATTCTACCAAGCATCATCAAAACATTCAACCAACTCTCTCTATATATATACATACATGATCCAAATAATCTCAAATAACAATAATACATACACAACTATATCCAAAAACCATATCATCCTTCAAAATTAGCATGACATACATATAAGACTTCCTTAGTTCTGTCCTATTTTGGAACAATAATAAAACGAACTTCATGCAGTATATTACGTCAATATTTTTGCAAAATTTATCATCTTAGTTTAGAAGCATTTAGACACATTACAATTTAGTCTTCAGACACTAGTAATTGCAACTTTCGACCCCTTAAATATTTCAGCCTGCAAACCTCATTAATTTTAGCATATGAAAATATCAATTGGCAGATTTCAATAGTATGAATTTGCATCCATCTAGACCTCATCATTGAACATTTTAAATAGGGTATTTAACCAACAATACATCACCACTACATTTTAAACAGGGTATGACTCTTATTTTAGTCAAATTTGATAAATAACCTTCCAGTTAAACTCTGGTTATTTGTTTCAATCAAACTCTGATTAGTCTAGCTTATTTTATTATTATTTGACCTATGAATTTAGCCTATAAATAGGCTCTTTTACAACATTAAAAAATACACCCATTAGATATTATAACTCATAACACTTTTGGAGAATTTTGTGTTTACGTTTTGATGGTTCTTTGTTTTTTGAGTTTCGGGGTTTAGTTTTTATTTCTATCTTTGTACTCTTCGTTCTTTTGTCATTATATTAAAATTATCTTTGCCTGTGATTTTTTATCCTCTTTGGAGAGGATTTTCCACGTTAAATTTGTGTGTTCACTTTATCAATTTCTTCCGCTATTTTTTACTTATTCGTTGCTTAATCGGGTCGATCCCCAACAATAACAATATAGGTATTTAACTAATGCACATTCAACCATCCATTAAACACCAAACATGCAATCCAATCAACATTTTAACGCACTAAACCAAATCCTTATAACCATGCAATTTCAAGTAGCCATATAATACACATTTTTTTATCAATTATTTAAGCATGCAAATTCAAACAACATTGTAATACATTCCAAGTTGTTTAGTAATAACCATAATTACAATAATTTATTTAATTTAAAACTAGCATTTAAATGGTCTTACATGTATGATAATAACAGAAGTAATTATTAAAAATTCAGGCACAATTATACAGGGCATTACACTGGTTGGGACACTTAAATTTTTGCACTATTTCAGACCAAACTAATCAGCAACAAATCGAGTATTCAAATGTCCAAATTTAAGCTTCCAACACCATAAATTCACAACAATTAAAATTGCCACTTTACCCCTTTCAAACGTTATTTTAAGCACCTTTAATATCATCAAAACAAACAATCAAACACCAAAATTTTCCAGCAATTAAATCTGTCATTTAACAACTTTCAGACATCATTTAAATCATCTCAATACAAATTCAATTTCAAATTTTTAATAATAAACAATACTTCTAATATCTATTCAATTTAATCTTTATCACAAACAAACAACCAATCAAATCAAATTGATTTCACTTGATTTATCATTTATACTATGATCTTACTATGTAAATGAGTTCATAAATGCAGCAATTGAAAAGGTTCGAGTTATAGAAATATAAACCGTAAAATCTGAGCTATTCGTCGACAGCTTTGCCTTTTCCTTTCTTTTTTAAGGAATCCGAGTTGACGTTAACTACGGATTAACATAAACATATCAAATCATCAATATGCAAACAAATTCACACTCAATTGCAAATTTAAACAACTTTTACAATTTATTTAGTTTAGTTCCTAAAATTGAGACTAACCTAACTTTCAATTGTAAAACTCAAATATTCAACCCGATTTCATCATAGTCCAATTTGGACCTCCTATTTTTCATTTCTAACACAAAATTTTCAATTTATGCATTTCATCCCTATTGTACGAAACTATCAAACAACTTCACAATCTAGTCATTTTTCACTTCTAAGCTTAAAATCTATCAAGTACCTAAAACCTCAAAGATTCAAAAATGGCATTTTTCCAAAATTTAACAATTACAAAAAAAAAAAACACACGGGTTAGCTAGATTAAGCTCTTGAGATTCCAAAAACATAAGAAGTACAAGAAAATGACTAAAGTGTACTAACCAATTATGGCCTAGTTTAGCATTGTTTCTCATATGTACTTTTGGACCAAAAAGCAAATTTGAGCAAAAGATAAAATTTTCTACTTCTATTTTTGACTAAAAAAGTGCTTTTACAAAGCATCTTTGCCCCAAAAGCACTTTTGAAAAGCTCAAAAACATCTTGTTTAGCAATGCTTTTATCTCAAAAGTGCTTTTTGTTTCAAAAATGCTTGTTAGAAACAATGATAAACTGCGTTAAAGCTCAAAACTTCAAAACCCTTATGATCGAATGTTTCTTTCTTTTTCTCCTGTGGTGAATTCAGCTATTTGGGAAAGATGAAAGTAACTTATCTTTCTTTCCACTTTCAAGTTTTCTTACATGATTTGTTTTATTTTATTTTTATTATAAATGCTATAAATTAATTAAATTTTATACTAAAACTCGTTATCAAACCATCCACCACCGTCCACTATTAATAATATGGTGGAATAATTGCCACATAAGTCCATTGACTATGATATAAATTAATACTCTTTAGAAATTGAACTTCTACAATTTTTACACTTTAGTCATTATACCTTAATTAATTACTAATTCGATAAAATTACCTATCCAAAATTCAATTCTCCTAGAATATAATTTCCTATATATTTATTAAAAATATTTACGATCTTGATTTATGAAAATGGTCCCAAAATCGAATTTTTCAATACCACTGACTTTATGATCATTACACTTGTACCTTAGTTAACTATTAATTAAACAAAATTATTAGGCCAGGCTTTATTATATTTATATACTAGTCTCATAACAATTAATATTTAATATTTACAAACACAGTTTATGGAAATGACATTTCGAAATGGTAATTTTCGATACCATTGGAAATTCAGTCGTTACACACTTGGCCTTCTAACAAGTCCTCCAAATTTTCCATAATCTCTTTAACAATTTTATAGCCTTCATGTTGCTAGTTGCAAAGTGCTGCTAACCCTCGCAAGTATATTAGCAATGAGCTATTTTGTTTATGTGACACCCCACACCCGACCTAGTTGCCATATCCAAGTGCGTGATGCCCACATTCGCTGTCGAAGCAACTCCAATTCAATCATATATTTCATTCCAATACAAACAAATTTATAAAACATTTACACGGGCCCAAAAAAAACAAAATTAAAAGATCTTTTAAAACATTTTTAAAACATATTTTGATTCTAAACATGCTTATGAAAGCAACCGTGAATCTACAATATGTTTTAAAGGACTTACTCTAAAAACAGCAAGTTAGGTTGTGACGTGAAAATAGGGGGTATTGCGGTGTCCTTTCATGCCAAGTGTGGTTGTGATAAGGAACGACTAGGTCACGACGAAGAGTAAGGACGTCATGGCATCACGACAAAGGATGTCACGGTGTGACTTACTATCTAGCATGAACTTTTCAATCTTGACCTTATTTCAAACCAAAGAAATTCCATGACTAAAAGTATTAACATTCCATGTTCAAGGACTCATAAAACTCAACAAAACACACATACATATATAAGGCACCGCCATGATTACTCGATATCAAAATCAAACATCAATTTGGTTAACTTGGCATGTAAGTAACATAGAGAATATAATTTAAACATTATGCAAAGATCTTAGTATGTCATTTTACAACATATATACACACTTAGGTTACAAGATGCCAACACATTCAAGTTACCAAAATGGACCATAATATCGATACCTTACCAAGGTTCAATATGTCACCCTAACTAGCTAGATATAAATATGCAAAGCCATCCTAGCACTCAATTGACAAATCATAAATTTTTAGCATCTAAAATCACTTTATCAATACCTAATATCATCTCAATCAATGCAACACACTTAGATAAACATGATTCGTTAATTAGCAATCTCAAGACTTATGCTTACTTGACCAAATGCCATCATTAAGATTACAAAGTGGCCAAATAAGTCACGACATAAATATCTACAATCCATATTAATCAAAAGATCATATAGGACTCTTAGTTACCTAGGTACATGCGATTATGACTCACAAAACATAACAAAACCTTACAGAGATTTTAGCTAAGCTAAGATGTGAATTTGGATGCTTTTGACATTCATCGATCAATCTGAGACCTAATAGTCACCTACGTACGGAAATAACAATCCGCACGCTGAGCAATTAAAATAATCTTTGATCACTCTCTGGTATAATTGTTGTTCGAATATGATTCAATAT